>JASPKP010000438.1:20000-22500 GCA_030674155.1 Stramonita haemastoma | reverse complement strand
TTACTCTTAAACGCACATGTTCGCATTATGTATGTGTGTTTAGGGTATGCAAAAACAAAACTTGTTGTGTATGATGTGTGTCTGGTGTTTGCATGCAAGTGTGTGTGTGTTATTTTTTTTATTTTTTATATCGAGAATAATAGAATAGGCATAGGCAAGCATATGCCTTTTTACATCCAGTTCCCCGTGTGAATGCAGTTTTGTAAATTTCGTATGCTCGCACCGGCACACGATGGCCTATTATTACAAAAAGCGGAACATGATTTAATGTTGTGCGCAAGATGTTCCGCGTGCGTTCGCGCATGGGGCTTTAATTTGTAGTATCATCTAAAGCACTTTTGGGGGAGTGGAGTCAGCACTGAAGTTAACTCCAGAGGAAAAAATACCCTCGACCGGGAATCGAACCCGGGTCGTCAAATTGCCAGCGCAATGCTCTGACCACCAGGCTATCCCCGTCCCCCATGTGTGTGTGTGCGTGCGTGTGTGTGTGTGTTGTGTGTGTGTGTGTGTGTGTGTGTGTGTGTGTGTGTGTGTGTGTGTGTGTGTCTGTGTCTGTGTCTGTGTCTGTGTGTCTGTGTCTGTGTCTGTGTGTATATGTGTGTGTGTGTGTGTGTGTGTGTGCGTGCGTGCGTGCGCGCATGTAATTCATTGATTTAAATAACTGACTGGACTGCTTGAACCCTCAGAGGATAGGCAGAGATATACTTCTCTGTC
Organism: Stramonita haemastoma; assembly: GCA_030674155.1. Lineage (NCBI taxonomy): Eukaryota > Metazoa > Mollusca > Gastropoda > Neogastropoda > Muricidae > Stramonita > Stramonita haemastoma. The sequence goes on along the minus strand of JASPKP010000438.1, from coordinate 21,786 downwards.
GGTTTCAGACTGACAGGGTGGCCACTAAAGGACTCCTGTCTTGGCCACTAAAGTCCTCCTGACTTGTTCTGTGATTAATCTATGTACATGACCTTCATGACCTAGTGACTGACAGGCAAGGTGAGAGGTCACATGAATAATTCAACACTTGGTGCTAGCTTGTTTATAGTAAATACTGTCAGTGAGTGGAGATAGAAAATTGTGAGTTTTTGTGCGTGGGGTGGGGGGGGAAGGGGTGAGGGGGGTTTGGTGTAAAGATGGTCGTGGTTTTCTGTCATTACTGAAAAAAAGAAAAAAAAAAGAAATTGTTTCATTATTTGTGCAGTTGTCCGCTTAAAAGGATCTTGACATTTTATGGCCATTACGGTCTGCTTTTTACTGAATCGTTTTTATTGCTCTGCCTGTCTGTCTGTTGTCTGTCTTTTCGGTGGTCGGTCGGTTCGGTCTCTTTATATTTGTCTGTCTGTCTCCTGTCTGCCTGTCTGTCTTTCTGTCTGTCTGTTTGTCTCTGGTTTGTCTTCTGTTCTGTCTGTAATGGTCTGTCTGTCTGCCTCTCTCTCTCTCTGTCTCTGTCTCTCTGTCGTCTTTTCCCTCTCTGTTGTCTGTCTGTCTCTGTCTCTGTCTGTTGTTTGTCTGTCTGTCTGTCTGTCGTCTGTTGTCTGTCTTTGTCTGTTGTCTTCTCTCTCTCTCTCTCTGTTCTCTCTCTCTCTCTCTCTTTTCTCTTCTCTCTCTCTCTCTCTCTCCCTCTCTCCTCTCTCTCCCTCCATCTGCTCTCTCTCTATGTGCAATTGGTTATCGAATTTCTGCCATATCAACAAAAAAATGTCAATTCTTCCGGTGCAGGTTTCAAAGGGACCTTGACAATTTATGGTTAAAAGGGATTGATTCATTAATTTGTGTTTTATTTTCCTGTCTCCTGGTCGCCATGCCTCTGTCTTTGTCTCTCTGTCGGGCTATTCTCTCTCTTTTCTCTCTATGGTCTTTGTTTCTCTTTATCTGGTCTCTTGTCGGCGATTCTCTCTCTGTCTATCCATGTCTCTGTCTCTCTTCATCTTGTTCTCTCTTCTTCTCGTCTCTCTTCATCTCTGTCTCTCTATATCTTTCCCTGTTTCTATTGTTTTCTTCTCTGTATCTCTCTCTCTCTCTGACTGTATCTCTCTCCTCTCTGACTGTATCTCTCTCTCTCTGACTGTATCTCCTTCTCTCTCTCTCTCTCTCTACTCTCTCTCTCTCCTCTCTCTCTCCCTCTCTCTCTCTCTCCTCCTCTCTCTCTCTCTCCCGCTCCTCTCTCTCTCTCTCTCTCTCTCTCTTTCTCTGTCTGTCTGTCTGCCTGCCTCTCCCTCCTTTTCTCTCTCTCTGTCTCTCCCCTCTCTCCCTTTTACACACACACACACACACACACACACACACACACACACACACACCACATACCCACTCAAAACACACCACACCCACACATGTATGCATAAATGCAGACACAAATACACATAGCATTTACACAAACACACGCGCACACACACGCATGTTTTTTGTTATATAATTATAGCTCCTTCTAAAAAAAAGATTTAAGTTTTCAAACAGTAAGAAGGGTAAGTTCATTACATTCTAAACTGGAATCAAATGCAATCCTTACCATATTTTGCAAATCATATTTCCAACACTCTTATCATATTTGAGTGCCCCAGTTGTAATACCAACTTTTTACCGCATTTTCCGGAGCAGTGTCTGGTAAATATATTCGAAAATCGAAAGTTATCTTTTGCCATTGCTGGATGTTTATTTTCCA
>JASPKP010000438.1:2500-10000 GCA_030674155.1 Stramonita haemastoma | reverse complement strand
CGTAGAGGAGCGAGGCATCAGAGACTTCAGCTTCTCTAGGGGCCAGCATATTGAGGGCGGCACCCATCTCCTCTCCCACGCTGCTTTACCTTCCCTGATCCTAAAGAGCGCAGGTACCCATTGACAACTGGGTGAACTGTACTGAAGCTAAGGCGCGCAAACGGTCACCCATTTAACTGGTAACCAAGCTCGTTGCTGCTAAACTTGACTGGGGGAAAACTCCGGACAATAAGTAAAAAACGCTCACAAGACAGACAACAATATCATTGTTACTGTCTGTTCCCTTCACAGCGATGACGAAGACGGCGGCGACAAAGAAGAAGAAGAAGAAGAAGAAGAAGAAGAAGAAGAAGAAGAAGAAGAAGAAGAGCAATGACAAGAACAAGAACAAGAACAACAAGAACAAGAACAAGAACAAGAGAACAAAAAGAAGTGGAAGAAGTGTGCGTTTGTGCGTGCCCACGCGCGCGCGCGCGCGCGTGTATGTGTGTGTGTTGTGTGTGTGTGTGTGTGTGTGTGTGTGTGTGTGTGTGTGTGTGTGTGTGTGTGTGTGTGGTGTGTGTGTCTGTTTGGAGTTCATACCACCCTATCAGTAGCAAATTTAGTATGGAATTGTTCCCTTGTTAAAGACAGGAAACCTGTAACATAGCAAAAGAGGAGACAAAAGCCAATTCATTATCTCCATCTGTCAGCTATGTGTTCTTGTAAGCTTCTTATGTAATGTTTTACAGCTGTAACAGTTCGTTCACATGGTGGTATGGGAGGGAGGGTGAGAGGGGAAAGAAAAACACACAAAAAACTTTGTGTTTGAGTATATTAGATTTAGGTTTGGGCAGGGATGACTGGCTGGTTGGGTGTTTCTGCGTGTGTGTTGTGTGTGTGTGTGTGTGTGTGTGTGTGTGTGTGTGTGTGTGTGTGTGTGTGTGTGTGTGTGTGTGTGTGTGTGTGTGTACGCGCGCGCGCGCGGGGGTATGTGCATGTTTGTGTGTATTTGTGTCTCTGTGTGTGTCTGTGTGTGTGTGTGTGTGTCTGTGTGCGTGTGTGTGCGTGTGTGTATGTGTGTGTCTGTGTGTGGATGGGTGTGTGTGCGCGTGTGTGTATGTGCGCGTGTGTGTGAGTGGCTTTTGAAAAAAAAATCGAGGATAGTGGAATAAACATTCGAATACTGTTAGTCATCTTCACTTTACTTCACATTGCATAATCAATACTATATGTCATCCATCTTCATTGCATATAACACCATCCATATTTTACGTCATCTTCACTGCATATCACATAATCAATATTTCAGCACATCTATATTTCATACCACACCATCAGTACCCTGCCACATCTTTACTTCCCTCCACTTTATACCTTCAACACTGTATGACATCTTTACTGCTTTTCATACTACAATTTATCTCTCTCTGTCTCTCTCCTCTGTCTCTCTCTGTCGTTCTCTCTCTGTCTCTCTCTCTGTCTCTCTCTCTCTGTCTCTCCCTCTGTCTATCTCTGTCTCTCTGTCTGTCTGTCTGTCTGTCTGTCTCTGTCTCTGTCTGTTTGTCTGTCTGTCTGTCTGTCTGTCTGTCTGTCTGTCTCTGTCTCTGTCTCTGTCTCTGTCTCTGTCTCTGTCTCTCTCTCTCTCTCTCTCTCTCTCTCTCTCTCTCTCCTCTCTCTCTCTCTCACTCTCTCTACTTGAGACTACTTGACAAGGTTGTATTGTACGCTTACTATCATAATTAGACACACCAATCACACACACACACACACACACACACACACACACACACACACACACACACACACACACACACACACACACAGACATCACACCACTACAACCACGACGTATAGTGACTTCTCTAATCCATTAACTTCCAAAAGTAGTCGCTGTGGCACCAACTCGGATACATTCAAAACAATAATGTCTTGTGACACGGTTTTAAAACCTGACACGAACCCGCCCCCCCCTCTGTATATATCGATAGTAACGAAATCTCTTTAACTAATTAATCACACTTGCTGGATAGGGAGGCTGAAGTAGCATAGCATCTTGTGTAGCAAGCAGAGTGCACTTAGGTCTGTTCATGCATCGCCTCCTTACTACAATCATGACTGATGGGGATGACAGACGGTGTGCAAAGTGCATTAGGTACTGGTCCACTTGGCAAACTTCCAATGAATTGGTGAATCGGTGGTCTAGTTGGTAACGCGCCTGCTTAGAAAGCGAAAAGTCCGGCTCGGAGTGAGTGGTGGTTCGAATCCCGTTTGGGCCCAAATTCGCCCCCCCCCCCCCCCCCCCTTCCATCCATTAGACCAGGAGTGGTGGTCCGGGCGCTAGTCTTTCGGATGAGACGATAAACCGAGGTTTCGTGTGTTGCACATCATTATTTAGCGCACGTAAAAGAACCCACGGCAACAAGAGGTTTGTCCCTGGCAACTTTCTATAGAGAAAAGCCACTCTGATAGGGAAACATAATTATGCAATCTCAGACAGGAAAAGAAAAAAAATATATAGGTAGGCGCTGCACTTGTGGCGACGCGCTCTCCTTGGGGAGAGCAGGCTGAATTTCACGCAGAGGAATCTACTGTGATATAAAGTGGTAGAAAAAAAAATATATATATAAGTAAGATAAATAAACTTGCAACAGCTTTTTCAGCTAGTGGACGATAAATTCAGTCTAAGGAAAAGCAAGGAGAGGAGCAAAGAAGATAGAGGTGAGGTGAATTGGGGTATGAGGGTGTAGGGACAATAGGATAGGTGTGGGTGGGGGGAGAGAGGAGAAAGAAAAGGAAGAGGATTAGTAAGAGAGGGTAAGAGTGCGGGGAAGGAGGAGAAGGAAGAAGAAGGATGCTGTGGAGGAAGGGGAAGTAGGAAGAAGAAAAGAGGAGACGAAGAAGACAGAAAGTCTTCAAAATGAATTAAGAAGAGGAAGGGGAAGGCGAGTAAGGAGAAGAAGACAAAACATGGAAAAAAACAAAAGGGAAGTGGAGGAGGAAGAAAAAGAAGAAAAAAGAAGAAAAGTACAAGTTAACAAGAAGGACGAGGCACAGGAAGATGATGAAAAGAACGAGTAAAACAAAGATTAAACCGAAAACAAACAAACGAATTTTTAAAAAAGCATCAGTGACACCACCACCACCACCACCACCACTAACAACAACAACAACAATCAACAAAAACAACAACATAGAAAGAGAACAATACCACAACACAGCCTCAACGTACATCCCAAACTCTTTCTATTTGCGGCATCTTCACGTACTAAATAAAACTGGTCCCAGAAATGCTCCCTGACTCATTTTACGCATCACTTGCCAGCTGACTTGATGCGTCAAGCCACGATGCATAGCGTCAACATATTTATACCTATACACTCTTTCTCTCTGGAACCACGAATGCTCTGCTGGGAACTGGCAGACCTCGGTGCCTCTGATTATATACAGCTAGCTGATTCCTTTCATGCCTCACAGACCTGTCGAGGTAAACCATCAACATTGTTGAGCGGTACCTTATGCTGTTTGAGTTTGGTCAGGTGTTATTGCTTGGAAAATTGTTGATCTACAGAGAGGAGGTTGATGTGTGTGAGTGAGTGAGTGTGTGTGTGTGTGTGTGTGTGTGTGTGTGTGTGTGTGTGTGTGTGTGTGTGTGTGTGTGTGTGTGTGTGTGTGTGTGTGGTGTGTAGATGGGTGGATGGGTGGGTGGGTGGGTGAGGGAGTTAACAGGTGTACTGTTGTTAACTGGTTTTCTTGTTTACTAACTGGATTATAGTTCTTACCCCTCTTGCGCACACGTTAATCCTGTTCCGATTTTTTTATATTTAAGGGTTGGCCATCGTGTGCCGGTTGGAACAGATGACAAGATTTTGAAAACTGCATGCATATGGGAACTGGATGTACAAATATGCATGAGTGCTTATTCCATTACCCTGGATATAAAAGAATTTTATAAAAATAATAATAAATTTTAGTCCAATATTGTCCAGATTCTTTTTTCTAAGTCGCTTAGCACATTGTTGTTTTATATCAATACGCATAACATCACGACACAAAATAATGGTAATAAGAGAGGTACCATATCAATCATACAAACTCAGTCCCGAATGAAATAAAGAACGTATAAAACAAATACTCTCTCATTATTTAGGAAAGTTCCTTGCTTACTGGATGTGTACACTCACAAAGACAACAGTAATTGTAACATTTACAAGAGTTTTTCTCGCGAATTTACAGTATGTATACTGACAGCCTACCTGGTAAAGGTAAGAACACGTTTAAGTTCCCTTGGAAGTTTTCAGACTCGGAGTACGAGTTCTGATCTCCGTTGAGTCTTTCCAGTTTTAGACAAAAACCACTTCAAGACACATACAAAGAAAAGCAAGTGAGAAGAGAATATAAACAGAAAAACAGTAAATGGAGATCAGAAGGAGAAAGAAAGCATGTACGATAAAAAGTATGTTTGGAGATATTTAGGAGGAAAAGGGACGGATTAAAAAAAAGAAGGTCAAAGATGAGAAAATGTGAAGCAGTACAAAAAAAGAAGATATGGAGGAAAAGGAAAACGGTTGAAGACGACAACGCTTAAGACAAAAAGAAAATAATAAATAGTAAACAGTGACAGCAGCAACAACAACAACAACACCCTCGCCACCACCACCACCACCGCCACCACCAATACCAACAACTACAACAACAATAATACTATAAAAAAACACAAATAACGATAGACCAAAAACTGAGAACAACCCACAGCCTCGTCAGACTACAACAAAGGTCCTCTCGTGTGTTGAGTAACTATCTGAGTAAAAGAAGTGCCTGCAATGACATCTTATTGTGTATTCTCTCCACCACCTCCCCTTGCTGAAAGCTTTACTATACTTTTATCTTTTATATATATATATATATATATATATATATATATATATATATATATATATATATATATATATACATACACACACACACACACACACACACACACACACACACACACATCACACACACACACACACACACACACACACACACACACAACACAAATGCGAAGGCCTACTTGATAATGTTCTTATGCTTTTAAAAGTTACATCCAAACTGTCTCCATCCATATTAAGACTATAGAATTTCCTTATCATTGTGTTCTTGAGGAGTATAAGGTCTTTTAACGTCGAAACCGGGCTACCAACAGGAGTAAGTACTTGAAAACAGCCATGCATGGCACATTTTTCATCAGGTTGAGTTCTTACAGCCTATTACTTTCCAAATGTGATTTATTTATGTTTATCTCTGTACTTATTCTTTTCTTTCAAGAATAACATAATAAGAACTTATGTGCTCTTTAAACAACTAGTCCCTGTATGAATGCGCTTTTGCCTTTTTTTTGTAATTCTTTCCTACCGGCACACAATGGCTTATACTTCCGTAAAGCGGAACATGGTCTAACGTGCGCACAAGATGTTCTGCGTGCATTCGCACACGGGACCGCGATGTATAGTCTCATCTGAAAGACTTTTGGGAAGAGTGGAGTCAGCACTGATATTAATTCTAGAGAACAAAATACTCTTGAACGAGATTCGATTCGCGGTAAGAAGATCACGAACGCATCCCTCTGACCACCAAGCTACCCCGCTAGTCAGTGCAATTTCCCTGTGACCTCCAAGGAGAGTAGGTAAGGGAACACATTAAACAACAACGACAGCAAAGAGAAACAACAAAAAACAACAACAACAAAACAAAACCACTACCAACAAGATCGAACACTGTTCTGCGCATCATTCCCGAGCAGATTCGTAAGGAATGAACATCAAGCTTGCTCAGCAAATAGGCTGCTTTGAGAGTGTGGTCAGTTCAGACACATCACCTTCCAGTGTTCCAGAGAAATGTAAACAAGGTTGATGAAAGGGGGAGGGGAGGAGGGAGGGAGAAGGATGATGGTGGAAGAGCATCAGGATGAAGAAGTGAAAAAGAAAGGGTTTAGGTGGGGGGTCGGGGGGGGGGGGGATGGTAGATTTCCTGCTTGCTGTCATTTTCTTAGCAGGCTTTTGTGCAAGCTCCTTACAGACTACATGTAAGCGGCACCACCAATGATAGGGGGACAGGATGGCCTAGTGGTCAGAACATTGCGCTGGCAATTTGACGACCCGGCTTCGATTCCGGTCGAGGAGATTTTTCTCCTGGAGTTAACATCAGTGCTGATTCCACTCTCCCCAAAAGTCCTTTGGATGAGACTATAAACCGAAGCCTCGTGTATGAACGCACGCAGAACATCTTGAGCACTCGTTAAATCCTGTTTCGCTTTTCGTAAGCGTATGCCATCTTGTGCCGTTAGGAACAGATGACTTTTTACAAAACTGCATACACACGGAGACTGGATGTAAAGAAGCACAAGAATGCTTATCCCCTTATTCTCGATATAAAAGAATAAATAAAGTAAAATAAAAATACGTGAATGCACACGCCTCATTTTCTCACAGACGGTTTGACGAGTGTCAATATGGAAGCTGGTTAGACTGGACCATGCTTCGGACAGTAATGTTTTCAACCGGGTAAGCTGCTTGAAGACTTTGTTACACAACAACCACTTGAATGAACCTCCGAAAAAAGCATGTGACCTCGGTTTATCGTCTCATCCGAAAGACTAGCACCCAGACCATCACTTATGATCTAATGGATGGGGGAAAAGTTTTGGTCCCAAACATCAATAATCATTCCAGAAGAAAAAAAAACAAACCTTTGACAGACTCCTTAGCAGGGACTCGAACTCGCAATCTCGACTTTTCAGGACATTTTGCGCACACGTTAAATCCTGTTTCGCTTTTCATAAGAGTAGGCCATTGTGTGCCGGTGGGAATAGATGACAAGATTTACAAAACTGCCTACACACGGGGCGGAGACTGGATGTAAAAAAAATAAACGAGAGCTTATTCCATTATCCTCGATATAAAAGAATAAATAAATAGATAAATAAACAAATAAAAAAAAACAAAAAAAAAAACATATAAATAATAATTAAGATTATGAAATGGATGCCGTGACTGCTGGGCTTACCTTGTCCCATTCTTGGCTTACCCTATAATAATGATAATGTATGCAAACGATGTCTCTGAATAAGGGAGACAGTGGTCAGATAGGTCACTACAATGGACCATCTGGATTTGTTCCTGTTTACTCCAAGCAACCCAGACGCTACCGCTTGCCTCTTCTATGTTTATGGAAATTGTTTTGCTTCCCTTTTAGTGATTACACCTCCCTTGTTCTTTTTGTGTGTATGGTTGTATGTTAGTGTGTTTCCGTCACTCTCTGTCTCGTCTCTTTGTCTACCTCTGCCTTTTTGTTTGTCTGTATGTCTATTTGTATCTCTGTTGTCACTGTCTCTGAGTGTCTGTCTGTCTGTCTGTCTGTCTGTCTGTCTGTCTGTCTGTCTGTCTGTCTGTCTGTCTGTCTGTCTGTCTGTCTCTCTCTCTCTCTCTCTCTCTCTCTCTCTCTCTCTCTCTCTCTTCTCCCCTTCTCTCTCTCTCTCTC
>JASPKP010004384.1:12500-17727 GCA_030674155.1 Stramonita haemastoma | reverse complement strand
CGCGCGCGCGCGTGCGCTCGCTCATGCAAGCAAGCAAGCAAATAAACAGACACATGGAGACAACTAGGCAAACAGATATGCAGGCAGACACAGACAGACAAACAGACAAAAACACATGCATACAGACAGACAGGCACACAGACAGACAGATAAACAGACAGAAAAGCAAGCAGGCAGAGAGACAGACAGACAGACAAACAGACAAAAACACATGCATACAGACAGACAGGCAAGCAGGCAGAGATACATGCAGACAGACAGACAGGCAAGCAGGCAGAGAGACAGTGAGGTCAAGTCAGGCCCACATCCACTCTGGAAGACAAGGAGCACTAGATGTCAGAGCTCCCCCCCTCTCTCCCTCCCTCCCTCTCTCCCCCCTCTCTCCCTCCCTCCTCCCTCTCTCCCCTCCCCCCTCTCCCTCCCCCTCTCCCTCCCCTCTCTCCCTCCCTCTCTCCCTCCCTCCACAGCCCTAGCTGACGTCACCTCACCGCAAAGAGGGGAACCAACTGTCAACGTCATTTTCTGCCTTCTTTCCTCCATTCCTTCCCGCCTTTCTTCTTTCCTTCCTTCCTTCCTTCCGTTCTGCATTTTCTTTTTGCTTTCTTTGTGTCGTCCTTTTTCCATTCCCCCTTCCTTCTTTTGTTCTGTCGTCCTCCGTTCTTCTTTCCTTCCTTCATTCTTCCTCCTTTCAATCATTTCTTCAAACCCACCCACCCCTTTTTTTAAAAACTCCATTCTGTAATTCACATACTTTATTTATTCATTTTTTAACTGTCTATTCTTGCCTTCCTTCCTTCCCTCTTAATTACTTCCTTTTCTTCCTCCTGCCTTCTTTCCTTCCTTCCTTCTTTTGTCCATCCTTCTCTTGTTCCTTCCTCCCTTTCTCCCTTCCATCGCTACTTTCATCTTCAGGGTTTCCAACGTGACGTGACGTGACGTGACGTGACGTGACGTGACGTGACGTGACGTGTGTGTGTGTGTGTGTGTGTGTGTGTGTGTGTGTGTGTGTGTGTGTGTGTGTGTGTGTGTGAGTGTGTGTGTGTGTGTGCGTGCATGCGTGCGTGCGTGGGTGCGTGCGTGTATGTGTATGTGTGTGTGTGTGCATGCGTGCGTTGTCAACGTAACGTTGACTTCACTTGACTGTAAGGGGCGTACGGAATACCTTAGTGGTTAGAGCGTGGACCTAATTACCTGTACATGGCTGAAGACACAGGTTCCATTCTCCACTGAGGTATCTATTTGAGGGGATGAGGTGTTTGTTTTTCCTTTGGGTTCAACTTTAGTACTGACTTCCAATTCCCGCAGCAGTCCTTCAGATGAACTGATAAGCCGATACTATAAACGCGAACCTTAGGCGCACATTAAAAAACCCCATCCACGTTTTGTAGAAGAGTAGACCAGCTATAGCAGGTGAGATGGATGACACGAACATGCCCAGCATGCATCCTGCTACCTTTAGAGGGGTGGGCTCCGCCAGGCTCAGCTGGCTTAGGTGACGCTGCCTGAAGACTTCGGTGCATGCAGTACGCTAAGGGCTGACTGACTGACAGACTCCTCTAGAAGTTAAGGGAGAAGTGCAGAGAGCTCTGGTCATACAGTGCCAGCCACATACACACGCACGCACACACACACACATGCACACACACATGCACACACACACACACATGCACACACACACACACACACACACACACACACACACACACACACACACACACACACACACACACACACACACACACACACACACACAAAGAGAGAGAGACAAATTCATAACATATACATCAATCAAAATTTTTATTTTCCGTTTAGTAGAAAAAAAGTTCGAAATGAAGAAGAAGAACAAGAACAAGAAACAAGAACAAGAAGAAGAACAAGAAGAAGAAGAAGAAGAACAAGGAAAAAAAATGTAAAGAAGAAGAAGAATGCAAAGAAGAAGTACATGATGATGATGATGATGATGATGATGATGATGATGATGATGATGATGATGATGATGATGATGATGAAAACAAGAAGAACCAGAAGAAGAAAAAGGAAAATAAGACTAAAAACAAGAACAAGAATTCAAAGAAAAACTAGAGGAAAAATAAGAAGAAGAAAAAGAACAAAACCAAGAACAAGAAAAACAAGAAAAGGAGGAGGAAGAAGAATGCGAAGAAGAATGCAAAGAAGAAGAAGAATGCTAAGAAGAAGAAAAATGAGAAGAAGAAGAAGAAGAAGAAGAAGAAGAAGAACAAGAACAAGAACAAGAACAGGAAGAAGGAGAAGAAGAAGAAGGAAAAAACGTCTTTGAAGCTTCCCTTCTGACGGGCGAAAAGGAGATGGCGTGTTTGTCTGGATTCCGGTAACTAGGCGACAGCCATGTCTAATGTGTTAGTACATTGATTTTTGTGTCCTCTTTTTCCGTTTTTCTCCATTGATTTTTGTCACTCTGCTGTGAAAGCTTAGCCTGCGCACTTGGCGTATGCCTACCATGTTTGTCTATCCATCTTCCTGTCTGTTTGTCTGTGTTCCTGCCTGTCTGTCTGCCTGCCTGTCTGTCTGTCTGTCTGTCTGTCTGTTTAATGCTAGAACTACAGAGGGTTTGTCGATTTTATCGGCTCAGAATTGCAGACATAAAGGTTTACACAAACAAGAACTGATCAGTCCCATCATACAGGCAGCTTGTCTTTGTCTTGTGTGTGTGTGTCTGCATGTATGCGTATGCTTTCAATGCCTGTATGTATGCGCTATCAGTGACGTGTGCGTATGCTAACACATTTACAAACTTGCGTGTGCAGATATACGAGTGAACGCCTACACACAAGCACACGAGCGCACACGCACACATTTATACATACACATAATTATATACATACACACGCAAACATATTTGCATGCGCAAGCACACACCCCTCTCCCCCCTCCCACACACACGCATGCATGTACATACGCACGCACGCACGCACGCAGGCAGGCAGGCAGGCACACACACACACACACACACACACACAACACACACACACACACACACACACACACACACCACACACACACACACACACATTCCATTATCCTCGAAATAAAGAATAATATGTAAATTTATAGATAAATACACACACACATTCCTTTATCCTCGATATAAAAGAATAAATAAATAAATACACCCACACACACACCACACACCCATGCAAGCTTCTTATATTATTCAGGTAGTGATTTATGGAACAAGCTCCAAAAACGCTTAAAATGTATTAAAAGCAGAAAATCAGTTCAAGAATCAGTTGAAAAACCACTTAACGCACTTATGCAAAAATGTATAAGAAATTAATCATGAATCCAATCAGCCATGTCCAGATTAAAATAATGTATTGGTAATTTCTGCTCCCCCTAAAAATCTTTCAGGTATGATTTATGGCGACTGGAAATAATATACTTTGCATGCTATATATGTAAGTGGAAGAGGGAAAGGATAGTATATATTTTTTTCTTTTTTTTTTTGTTTGTTTATGAAAGGATATCAGTGATGTATGTAAACACGTGGAGAAATTGCAAATTTAAATAAAATGGAAAAGGAGTAAACAAAATAACTGACCTGATGGCTAGAATTGGTGATTTTTTTTCATGCATTTTTCTTACCCAGTTCATAGGTTCAACATGAACGGTTTTTGATTTTTTTTAAATTCTGTTTTATTTTCATTATTGATGGGATTAATAGCACTATTATTTTTTTTATTGTTTTGGTTGGTGGTTAAGGCCTTTTGATTTTGTTTTATTGGGTTGTTTTTGTGGGGTTTTTTTGTTGATATGTGTAAGGGGTTTTATTTATTAGTATAACCATTTTTCATTATCATAATTGTGTCTGCTGTCTGTATTTTCCCCTTCCCGTCTGTTCCAACCTTTTCTTTTGTGTTAGTGTTGTGTTTTGTTTTGTTGGGGTTTTTTTCAGTGGTGATGGGTATTATTATATTGTATCGTTATTGTTGGTGTTTTTTTCGTTTTTGCTTGTTTTTTGTTTTTCTTTTTTTTATACTTTTTTTTTTACTTTTGATATTTTACCTCCTTTTATACATAAAGTGTAGGGTGATAATATGGAGATATTGCCATCAGCTGTGGGCTAAAGCACAACCCTTTCCTTCCAAGTTCTTTGTCTTTCTGCTTCTGCAGGTTTGTCTGTCTGTCTGTCTCTCTGTGTGCCAGCCCCGCCCCCCCCCCCTTTAACACACACACACACACACACACACACACACACACACACACACACACACACACACACACACACACACACACACACGGGACGGGACAGCATAGTGGTCAAAATATTGCCCTCGCAATTTGACGACCCGGGCACGATTCCCGTTCGAGGGGATTTTTCTAATGGAGTTAACATCAGTGCTGACTCCACTCTCCCTAAAAGTCCTTCGGATAAGACTCTAAACCAAGGTCCCGTGTGCGAACGCACGCAGAACATCTTGCGCACACGTTAAATCCTGTTCCGCTTTCCGGAAGAGTAGGCCATTGTGTGCCGGTGGGAACAGATGACAATATTTACACAACTGCATACACACGGGTACTGAATGTAAAAACGTACATGAGTGCTTATTCCATTATCCTCGATAAAAAAAAGAATAAATTAATCAATTAATAAATAAACACACGCACGCACGCACGCACGCACGCACGCACGCACGCACAAATATACACACACACTTCCATTCTCCTGTCTCTATTTCCATCTGTTTTCACCAGAAACGTTGTGGGCATTGTTTGGTTATCTGTCTGTCTATCTGTCTGTCTGTCTATTTCTGTTTGTTTGTCACTCTGTCGTTAGTCTATTTTTCCATACTTTTGTCTCTGCGTGCTCTCTCTCTCTCTCTCTCTCTCTGTCTCTCTGTCTGTCTGTCTGTCTGTCTGTCTGTCTGTCTGTCTCTTTCTCTCTCTCTCTCTCTCTCTCTCTCTCTCTCTCTCTCTCTCTCTCTCTCTCTCTCTCTCTCTCTCTCTCTCTCTCTCTCTTCTCTCTCTCTCTGCAGTTACCCTTAATCTTGATTCCAATAATACTAGAGAAGTGAAAATTCAGCAAACTTATCTAATCAGCACCTTACATCTGTTTAGGTATGCTATAAATGCATGAATATGTATCGGATGTTGATTACTGTGTGTTATGCAATGCGTTATATCGTGATGCTTTCCCATATCTACTGTGCATTGTATTGTGGCCCAAGGCCGATGTGCAATTAAAATCATT
>JASPKP010004384.1:5000-7500 GCA_030674155.1 Stramonita haemastoma | reverse complement strand
CACACACACACACACACACACAACAACACACACACACAACACACACACACACACACGCACTCTCTTCTCTCTCTCTCTCTCTCTCTCTCTTCTCTCTCTCTCTCTCTCTCTCTCTCTCTCTCTCCTCTCCTCTCTCTCTCTCTCCTCTCTCTCTCTCTCTCTTCGGGGGGCGGATAGCCTAGTGGTCAGAACATTGCGCTGGCAATTTGAAGACCCGGGTTCGAGTCCGGTCGAGGAAATTTTCTTCCTGGAGTTAACATCAGTGCTGACTCCACTCTCCCCAAAAGTCCTTCTGATGAGACTTTAAACCGAGGCCCCGTGTGCGAACGCACGCAGAACATCTTGCGCACACGTTAAATCCTGTTCCGCTTTTCGTAAGAGTAGGCCATCGTGTGCCGGTGGGAACAGATGACATGATTTACAAAACTGCATACACACGGGGACCGGATGAAAAAAAGCGTATGATTGCTTATTCTGTTATCCTCGATATAAAAGAATAAATAAATAAATAAATATAAAAGAATAAATCTCTCTCTCTCTCTCTCTCTCTCTCTCTCTCTCTCTCTCTCTCTCTCTCTTCTCTCTCTCTCTCTCTCTCTCTCTCTCTCTCTCTCTCTCTCTCAAAACCACACTTACGAAATTTACCCATGCCTTCATTTTTCATTGCCATAGTAAGTGATAAATTTATCAATGCTTCCATTTTGCATTACACTCACACCCCTGCCCCCATCACCTGGTGTATTGTGGTCCAAGGCCAATGTACCATTAAACCAACTTTTCAGTGTTCAGTGTTCTCTCAAAACCACACACTTGACGATAATGATGATGCTTGTTTCTCTGTGTGTGGGCAGGTACGGGGACATGGTGCCCAAAACCATCACAGGGAAGGTGGTGGGGGGCGTGTGTTCGCTGTCGGGAGTGTTGGTGATCGCGCTGCCCGTGCCGGTCATCGTGTCCAACTTCTCGCGCATCTACCACCAGAACCAGAGGGCCGACAAGCGCAAGGCGCAGAAGGTTCGCTGTTTATTTATTTATTTATTTATTTATTTATTTATTTATTTATTTATTTATTTATTCATTTATCTATTTATTTATTTTATTTATTCCCTTATATCTTTTTTTATTTTATTTTTGTTCATTTATTTTATTTTATACCACTTTATGTTACACAGCAGATTTCTCTGCGTGAAATTCGGGCTGCTCTCTCTCTCTCTCTCCCCGGCGGGGAGAACGCGTCGCGCCACATGTGCAGCGCCTACCCATTTTTTTTTTTAATTTCTCAGGGATGGTGTCTAAACACGACACCTGTGTGCATGCTGCTTATTTTTTGGATATATAATTTTGTCATCCGCTCGAGGATAATGGAATAAGCACTCATGTGTTTCTTTTCATCCAGTCCCCGTGTGTATGCAGTTTTGTAAATCTTATCATCTGTTCCCACCGGCACACCATGGCCCACTCTTACGAAAAGCGGAACTGTCTGTCTGTCTATCTATCTGCCTGTCTGTCTGTCTATCTGTCTGTCTGTCTGCCTGTCTGTCTGCCTGGCCGGCTGGCTGGCCGGCTGGCTGGCTAGCTGTATGTCTATCTATCTGCCTGTATGTCTGCATGTCTGTCTGTCTATCTGTCTGTCCTTGTCCTCCTCCTCGTCGTCGTCGTCGTTGGTGCTGTCACCATCATCATTATCATCGTTGTCGTCATTATTGCCATCAACTTCGGTGTCGAATTCATCGTCTTGTGTTGTGATTTGTATCATTGTTGGCATCGTCATTGTCGTTGTCGTTGTCATCACCATCACCCCTGTCTGTACTGTACTGAACAGGACTTTACTGTGCCTTGCTGTGCTGTACTGTACTGCACTGCACTGCACTGCACTGTACTCTACTCTACTGTACTGTACTGCACTGAACTGCACTGTACTGCACCGTATTGTACTGTACTGCACTGTACTGTATTGCACTGTATTGTACTGTACTCTACTGTACCGCACTTCACTGTACTGCACTGTACTGTACTCTACTGTACTATACTTACTGCACTGTACTGTGCTGTACTGCACTGTACTCTACTGTACTGCACTGTACTGTACTGCACTGCACTGTACTATACTGCACTGCACTGTACTATACTGCACTGCACTGTACTGCACTGTACTGCACTGCACTGCACTGTACTGCACTGCACTGTACTGCACTGTACTGTACTGCACTGCACTGCACTGCATTGTACTATACTGCACTGCACTGCACTGCATTGTTCCACACTGCACTGCACTGCATTCTCCTCTCCTCTCTACTACACTACGACTACACTACACCACACCACACCACACCACACCACACCACACCACACCACACCACACCACACCACACCACACTACACTACACCACACCACACTACACTACACTACACTACACTACACTACACTACACTACACTACACTACACTACACTACACTGTACTCTACTATACTATACCATCCCGTACCGCTCTCTCTGTG
>JASPKP010004384.1:0-2500 GCA_030674155.1 Stramonita haemastoma | reverse complement strand
TCCTCGATATAAAAGAATAAATCAAATCAAATCCGGTGCAGTGGTACTTTCTTCTCCCCCTCCCCTCTCTCCCCTCCTCTCCCTCTCTCTCCCCCAGCACCTTGAGATGAGTCAGTGAAGTGACCGACACACACAAAAGGTCACACTGTCTGTGCAAAGTCCGATCACCCTGCTGACCTTTCCCTTTTGTTTTGGAGAGTGACCCCCTCCTGACGAAGATACCGGCTGTTGGTTGAGAGAGGGGGAAGAAGAGAATGAATGAATGAAGGAAGGAAGGAAGCAAGGAAGGAAGGAAGCAAGGAAGGAAGGTAGGAAGGAAGGAAGACAGAAAAGAAAGAATGAAGGAAGGAAGGAAGGGAGAAAAGGACGGAAGAAAGAAAAGAAAGAAGGAAGGAAGGAAGAAAAGAAGGAAGGAAAATAGAAAGGAGGGAGGGAAGGAGGAAGGAAGGAATATTCTTTGTTTTTCAAGGGTTACAAAGTACTACATACTTTTTTCATCCATCCCTTGCCCTGGTTAGGAGGTATAGATATTAAAAAAATAAATTATGAAAATAACAACCCCCTACCTCACAAACAACTATCTTCACCACCACCAGTTCAACGTATGAGAGAGAGAGACATAGAGTGAGAGACAGAGGCACAGAGAGAGAGATGGTGGGAGAGAGGGAGACAGACAGACAGACAGACAGACAGACAGACAGACAGAGAGACAGGCAGATAGCCAGCCAGCCAGACAGTCAGACAGACAGACAGACCAAGAGAGATGAGGAAAGAGATAGAAAATTCGTGAACAACCGAAACATTCCTGGCACGTCTTCCATACTTGAGGCATGAAGAGAGATGACCGGGCGATAGGATAGAGAAGAGAGAGAGGGGGGGAGAAAGAGAGGGGGGAGAGAGGGAGAGAGAGAGGGGTGGGAGAGAGAGAAGGGGGAGAGAGGGGGAAGAGAGAGAGAAAGAGGGAGAAAGAAAGAGAGAGAGAGAGAGAGAGAGAGAGAGAGAGAGAGAGAGAGAGAGAGAGAGAGAGAGAGAGAATGAATGAATGAATGAATGAATGAATGAATGAATGAATGAATGAATGAATGAATGAATGAGTGATCTTTATTTTCCAAGGGTAACAGAGTAAGCATACGCATACTTTTTTTCATCCGGACCTTGCCCTGATTAGGGAACAGCTTCCCCCCCCCTAAAAGCAAACAAAAGACCAAACCCCAACAACAAACGACCCCCCCTCCCCCCAAAAAAGGGGCCAACAAAAAGCCCCCCAATAACCCCCAGAAAGAGAGAGAACAAATTTTTGAACAAATTTTATTTTTCAGAGGGTAATAGATTAAGCGTTACAAGCTTTTTTACATCCAGCCCTCGAAAGAAAAGAAAAGAAAAGAAAATAAATAAACTACAGTCCAACAGCAACAATAAAAGGAAAAATATACATAATGACATAGAAATGCATGGAAAGCAATACACACACATGCGCGCGCGCGCACACACACGCACACACACACACGCACTCACACACACACACATAAACACACACACACACAAACAGGCACACGCATACACACACATCAAAAGGAAAACCTAGAAAGAAAAGAAAAATGATTTTATTTATTTATTTATTCTTTTATATCGAGGATAACAGAATAAGCAATCATGTGCTTTTTTCATCCGGTCCCCGTGTGTATGCAGTTTTGTTAATATTGTCATCTGTTCCCACCGGCACACGATGGCCTACTCTTACGAAAAGCGGAACAGGATTTAACGTGTGCGCAAGATGTTCTGCGTGCGTTCGCACACGGGGCCTCGGTTTAAAGTCTCATCCGAAGGACTTTTGGGGGGAGAGTGGAGTCAGCACTGATGTTAACTCCTGGAAGAAAATTTCCTCGACCGGACTCGAACCCGGGTCTTCAAATTGCCAGCGATAGAGAGATAGATAGAGAGAGAGCGAGAGAGCGAGAGAGCGAGAGAGAGAGAGAGAGAGAGAGAGAGAGAGAGAGAGAGAGAGAGAGAGAGAGAGAGAGAGAGAGAGAGAGAGAGAGATATTAAATATATGTGGAAATGGTGAAAAAGAAATAATTAGGAATGCAACAAAACTAACTGTACCCTCCGAGTAGACAGTTTATGAAATTGAGAGAGAGATGAGAGAGAGAGAGAGAGAGAGAGAGAGAGAGAGAGAGGAGAGAGAGAGAGAGAGAGAGAGAGAGAGAGAGAGAGAGAGAGAGAGAGAGAGAATGAATGAATGAATGAATGAACGAATGAACGAATTTTATTTGACAAAAGCTACAAGCCCATCAGTCAAAGGGGGCTAATTTTAAATGTCATGTTAATAATGGATGGACAGAAAAGAAGACATGAATAATAACTCGAAATCCAGACAAATATCAACAAATATTTTTAGTTATTACTTGTAGAATCTATTTGGTTCATAGTCTGCTTGCGTTTTTCTAGAGCCTGTGTTACATATATTGCTAAAGATATCATCTCGGACATATTGTTTGAA
>JASPKP010004383.1:0-17732 GCA_030674155.1 Stramonita haemastoma | reverse complement strand
AACGAAATACTACAGACATTTTGAGGACTGAAGGAGGGGAGGAAGTGCTAGCGAATTGTCAGAAAAAACCCCCAAGGGTAAAACCGGGGGAGGGGAAGGGGGGGGTGAAGGTAAAGGGTTGGGGGCTAGAAAAGGCATGTGGGGTTATCGTGTACAGCGCGGGGTTTTTTTGCTTGCTTCCCCCTAGCCTAGAAAGTTTTGGGTTTTTTTTTTTTTGGGCAATTGTGAATTGCCTGGGGGGAAAATTTGTTTTTAAAAGTATCTAATTGCTTAGAAAATTCGGAAAAAATTATAAACCCAGGGGAAAGTCTTAATCATCGAAAAAGTTAAAAGGTTAATTTAAAGTATTTTAAGGGCCCTGCTTTTGCTCCCATTCAATTTTTTTCCTGTTCTTAGGGGGAGGGGTTTGGGAAAATTGGCTCGGTTTCCACTGGACTGCACTGCTTTAAAAGGGGGTGCGGGGGCGCGTTTTTGGGGGGTGTGTTTTTGTGTGTTTACGTTTTGTAGGTGTGTTTACGGGGTTTGGGGCACCATTCGAATAGTTGGGGAGGGGGGTTGGGGGGGGGATTTTTTTTTTTCAGGGGCTTATGAAAATTATGGGGGGGGGTGTAGGTGTCGTTTATGAAAAGAAGTGTATTAAAACAATAGGGGATTTTAAAAAACAAGAAATGAACATTAAAACATCAGCATCCTTTTTAATTTTTTTGGAAGTTCTGGAGCACAGTGTTTCCAAATTGTATCTGTGGGGGGGTTATGGGGTTAACCATCGAAGGGTTTCTTTTGCCAAAATTGTATGAACGGGGGGCCTTAGTGGGGGGTTAAAGATACCCTTTAGTGGTCAGAAAAAAATTTCTTTGTACGCACGCAAAAACATTTTTGGGGGACACGTTAAATCCTGTTCCGCTTTTCGTAAGAGTTAGGCCATAGTGTCCCGGTGGGGAACAGAGACCCAAAATTTACAAAAACTGGGTTTCACACGGGGGGGACCGGATGGAAAAAAAAAAGGCCCCCTTTATTGCTTATTCTGTTATCCTCGATATAAAAGAATAAATTTAAAAAAATAAATAAATAAATAAAATAAAAAAAAACATTGCGTTTATAATTTAAAAGGGACCTGGGGTTTCGTTTTCCCGTTTCCCTGCTGAGGGGATTTTACCCCCTGGGAGTGCGGGACCCCCACCCCCCCCCAAAGGTTTTTGGTAGGAGGGGAACTGAAAACCCAAAGGGCCCCCTGTGCCCAATGCACGCAGCCGGTTTTGTGAAACCGTTAAATCCTGCCCCCGGGCTTTTCGGTTGATTTAGGCCATTGTTTTTGCTTGTGGGAAACAAAAATGAACAATATTTTAAAAAAACTGCATACACACGGGGGATTTTTTTTGGATAAAAAAAAAGAAACACGAGTTTTTATTCCTTTTATCCTCAATGTAAAAAGGGAAAAAAAAATAAATAAAAAAATTTAAATAAACTTTGTTTGGCAGGGGTAAGGGTACTTACTTAGTTTCAGCTTCACCCCCCGGTTTTTAATTCAAAGAAAGGTTCCCCCAAAATTTTTACTGTTTTTCTTCCCGGGTTTTTTGGGCTATGTTTTTCTTGTTTTTTGTCCATTCCATCCCTTCTCTCATCAATTTTAATTTTTTTTTTAAAACCATTACCTGGGTCATTTCTACTTTTTTAAAAAAAAGAATTTATTACTTTTTTCTTTTAAAAAATGGGGATAATTTTTTAAAAACTAATACGTAAAATTGCTACAAATAAAGTTTTAAACAGTGGGGTTTTTTAACCCCCTAAAAATCAATCCCTTGGATTTGGGGGAGGGCCACTATAAAAGTGCAGGTGTGGGGGCTTTATTCTGAGGTAAAAAAAAAGGCACACGGGCCCTTTTTCCCCGGGCTACCAGTCTTTTGTTTTTTGTGAGGGTTCACCCTCCACCCATGCGTTTCAGTTCTTTTTTGTTTTTCTTCAAAAAATCCCCAACAGTTATTTGTTTTTGGGTATTTTTTTTCCCTTTAGGGTCACGCGATTTCTCGGGGCGAAAAAAATTCGGGCGGCTCCCCCCGGGGAAAACGCGGGGTGCCCGGGGGCCAGGGGGTTTTTTTCCGCCCTCCCCAATTTTTTTTTTTATTTTTTTTTTTTTTTTTTCCTTTTGAAATGCAATTGTATTGGGGTTTTCCCTATCGAAAAGGGCTTCTTTCTTACAGAAAATTTTTCCCAGGGCTAAAACCCCCTTTTTTCCCGGGGGGGTTCTTTTCCGGTGGGGCTAAATAGTGTGTGTGAAACACACGGGCCCGGGGGCTTATCGTCTCTTTCCGAAAGGACCTACCCCCCCAAAAGGCCCCCCCCCCCACCTCAGGGTTTCTAATGGGGGGGGAAAAAATTTTTGGGGTTTCCAAAACGGGGTTTGGGAACCCCGCAAAATCCACCGGGAAACCTTTTGTTTTTGTGTGTGTGTTTTCCTTGGTTAGGGTTTGGGGAGGTTCCTTTGGGGTTTTTGTTTTGGGGAAAACCCAAATGTTTTTCCCCACCATGAAGGTAGCCACTTTCCAACTTTGGGGGATGTTTTCCCTGGGTAGGGTTCATTTTTGTGTTGGCCTTGTCCCCTTTTTCGCCCAACTTTGGGGATTACAGGGTTTATGTTGGGTTTTTCATTTTGGGGAAGGTGCCATTTACAGGTTTGTTGTGGAGAGGATTGGAGGGGGGGTTTAGTTTTTGGCTCGGTTCGGGGTTTTCAGTTCCAAATAGTTGCAAAAAAATTTGGGTTTTTTAGGGGTTCCTTTGGGATTTAAAAGGGTTTCCCAGTATTTTGGGTTTTCCTTCTTGTTTTGCTTGCAAAGGGGCGGGATTTTGCTTAAAAGGGGTTGGGGTTGGGTATCTGGGGGGTGCTATAAGGGGGGGTTTAACCCTTTCTTAAATCGGGGTCCAGGTTTTGGGGGTTTTTGTCTTACCCTCTGTGTAGCTGCATTTAAGCTCTAGGGAAGTTTGCCATAGTTTTTTATAGTTGCCATTGCTTTTGGGGTTTTCTATATATTCCCTTTTTGGGCCTGAGCGTTTTTTGCCTTAAAATTTTGGTTTAAGCCGGTTTTTAAAATTCAGTGGGGGCCTTTGCCGGGGGGCTTTGCATAGCCCTTTTTTTTCCGGCCACTGAGGTACTTGCTTTAGCTTTTGGTTTTGTGTTTTTTTCTTAGCTCTGTTTTAGCTTTGCTGTTGCTCTGTGTAATTTTCCCTTAAAGGGCTATGTCTGGGGCTTTTTTAACCCTGCTTCCAGGGTTTCCATTATCTATGTTTTCTTTTTTAATCAGTTTTCCCCGGGCCTTAGCTTTGTTTTAACCCAGTTTTCTCTTTCTCATCATTGTACCCATGCCTTTGGGTTTTGTATTGCTATTTTTATTTGGGGTTGTGTATTTTTGGGCTAAAAATATGTGTGGGCTTTTTTAGAGCTCGGGGGTTTATTTTTTTTTCATTTGGGGGTTTTAAAAAAGGTTTGTTTAAAAAGCTGTGTGAAGCTTGCCTTCCCACTGTTGGTTTGGCCTTTTTCCCCGGGAAGCTTGTTTTGCTCAAACCCGGGAAAAAATGTGGGGTGTGGGTTGGGTTGCACATGAAAAGTTTGGGGCGGGAACTTCTTTTCTTTAGCTAAACAGTTTTCCCAAAAGGGGCTGGGTTGTATTGGTCGGGAAAACCAACAGGTTCCCCCAAAAAGCCCAAAGGTTACCAGGTTTTTTCACTCTAAATTAAATTTAAACTCAAAAAGAATTCAGATATTACCCTCTTATTTTGTGAAAACTTCCCCAAAAAAAAAATGGGGGTGCTAGTCTTTCAGATTTAAGAAAAACAAGAAAAAGGTTTCTGTGGGGGGGAAAGCCCGCCCAATTTACTAAAATTGAAGAATCCAAGGGGGACAGCAAAATGGGGTTTTTAGGGCAGATTTATGGGGTTTTTAAAAAAGTTTTCCCTGAAAACAAAAAAAAACACATATATATAAAATAAAGTTTGGGGGCAAAAAAAAAGGGGGGGGGGGCCGGAAGGGGGGGGGGGGGGTTATGCTGTGGTGATGTGCTCTACCGGGGAAAGTACCCCCCAAATTTTTTTAAATGGTGAAATTTTACAGTTTAAAAAAAACCCTTTTAATGTAATGGCTTTGGGAGGGTACACACGGTTTTATGTGTGTGTGTGGGTTGTGGGGTGTGGGGTGTGTGTTTTTGGGGTGTGTGGGTGTGTTGTGTGGGGTTTGGTTTTGGTGTATAACTTGTGTGTGGGGTTGTGTGGGGTTTTTATATACATGTGTTGTGTGTGTGTGTGTGTGTGTGTATGTGTTGGGGGGAGGGGGGGGAAGGGGGGTTTAGGGGGGGGGTGGGGGGTTTTAACTTGTGAGTGTATATATATAATTATATAAAACTTTTTTAGGTGGTTTTTGTGTTTTGGAGAGGGGAAGAAAGGGGGGAGGGGATTGGGGAATTGAGTGGGGGGAAAAGGGGGGGGGGGGGGGGGGGGGGGGAGATTTGGGAAATGTAGGTAAAAAACTGGTTGGGTTGTTTTGTTGGGGTGTGGGTTGTGTGTGTTGTGTGTGTTGTTGTGTGTTGTGTTTTTTTGGGGGGGGGGGGGGGGGGGGGGGGAAAAGGGGGGGGGAAATTTTTTTGGGGGGGGGGGGGGGGTTTTTCCCGGGGGTTTTTTTTAAAATTTTTTTTGGGGGTTTTGGGTTTTTTTTTTTTGGGGGTGGGGGGTTTGGGGGGGTTTTGGGTTTAAAAGGGGGGGGGGGGAAATTTTTGGGGGGGGGGGGGGGGGGGAAAGGGGGTTTGGAAAAAAGGGGGGGGTTTTTTTTTTTTTTTGGGGGGGGTTTTTTTGGGGGGGTTTTTTTTTTTGGGGGGGGGGGGGAAAAAAAAGGGAAAAAGGGGGGGGGGGGGGGGGAAAAAAAAAAATTGGGTGGGGGTTTTTTTAAAAAAAAAGGAAACCAACAAAAAGGGGGGGAAAAAAAAAAATTTTTTTTGGGGGGAATTTTTTTTTTTTTTTTTTTGGGGGGTTTTTGGGGGGGGGGGGGTTTTTTTTGGAAAATTTTTTTTTTTTTTTTTTGGGGGGGGGGTTTTTTTGGGGGAAAAGGGTTTTTTAAATGTTTTTTTTTAAAAAAGGGGGGTTTGTTTTTTTTTAAATTTTAATTAAAAAAAGGGGGGGGAAAAAATTTGGGGGGGGGGGAAAAAAATTTTTTTTTTTGGGGGGGTTTTTTGGGGGGTTTTTTTTTGGGGGGAAAAAAAAAGGGGGGGGAAATTTTTTTTTTTGGGGGGGGGTTTTTAAAAATTTTTTTTTAAAAAAAAATTTTTTTTTTTTTTGGGGTTTTTAAAAAAAATTTTTTTTGGTGGGGGGTTTTTTTTGGGGATTGGGGGGGGGGGGTTTGGGGGGGGGAAAAAAATTTTGGGGGGGGTTTTTTAAAAAAAGGGCCAAAAAAAAACCCAAGTGGGGGGGGAAAAAATTTTTGGGGGGAAAGGAGGGTTGGGCCCCCTTTTTTTTTAAAAGGGGGTTTTTTTTGGGGGGGGGGGGGGGGTTTTTGGGGGGGGTTTTGGGGGGGGGGTTGGGGGGGGGGAGAGAGGGAGGGGGGGGGGGGGGAAAAAAGGGGAAAATTTTGGGGGTGGGGGGGGGGGGGGAAAAAAGGGGATGGGGGGGGGGAAAAATTTTTTTTTTGGGGGTTTTTTGGGGGGTTTGGGGGGGTGGGGGGGGGGGGGGGGGGGGGGGGGGGGGGGGGGGGGGGGGGGGAAAGGGGGGGGGGAAAGGGGGGGGGGAAAAAAAAAAAAGGGGGGGGGGGGGTTTTGGAAGGGGGGGGGGGGAAAATTTTTTTATCATTAATTTTTTTTTTAATATAAAGGGGCCTATTTTTTAAAACCTGGTTTTTTGGGAGGGTTCTTTGAATGCTTGTATCATGTACATGCGGAATTTGGGTGTCGGATTGATTTGAAAAAGGTTTGAAAATTAAAACTTGTTTAAGCAATGATTTGAAAAAAATTATAATTAAAAATTCTGTAAAAATTGATTTGGTTTAACCCTTTTGTAAGGGAAAATTGTGTCAGCATTGGTTTGTTTAAAGTGTAAAATAAAATTTTTTTTTCCCCATGGTTTCTGGTTTTTAAAATGGCTTTTTTTTTGAACATGTTTGAAATTTGAGGGTTGTGTGGTCAAACTTTTTAGGGGGGGGGAGGGGGGGGGGGTTTTTTTTGTGTGGTGTTTTGTGGTTTGTGTTGTGTGTGTGTGGGGTGTGTGTGTGTGTGGGGTGTGTGTGTGTAGCTTTTCGCAAAAGGTTGGGAAAAGAGGGGGAAGAATGAGAGAGTTTTTTATATTTGTGTGTTTGTATTTTTTTTTGAGAGATTTTTGAAAGTGAGAAAATTTAAAATCATAAGAAATGTAGTTTTTAAGATGAATGCAAATTGTTACTGAGGAATGAATGTTTGGGGTTTGTGTCAGTAGTGGTGGTTTTTATTTATTTATTTATTTTTTTTTTAAAATATTATTATTTTTTTCAAATAGATTAGAATTTTAGAAAAATAAATTTTTTAAATTATCCCCACCTTATTAAAAGTGTGGTTTTTTTTTTTTTTTAATGGCTTGTTAAAATTGTTTTTACTATTTTGGTTTAAAGAGTGACTGTTACTGTGTTTTTGAAACTAGTTGTTTTGGTCTTTGGAAGAATGTAGTTATGCTGAACTTTTGACAGATTGATTTGAAAAAGTTGTAATTGGAAGTGTGTAGCATGGATCTGGTCATCTAAATCTTTCAGTTCAAGAACTAGTTTATCTGAAATCATTTGAAACTGAGTTTGTGTCAATTTTTATTCGATCACGGAAGGCATTTTTCGGGGGTAAATGTGAAATGTGTGTGTGTGTGGGTGTGTGTGTGTTGTGTGTGTTGTTTGGAATTTGTGTGTGTGAGAAACTTTTTAGTTGGGGGTGTGTGTTAGGGGTGGGTAGTTGGTAGTGGAAAAGGGGGGGAGGCTGGGTAAAATGAGGAGAGAGAGAGAGGGGGGGGGGGGGGAAGGGGGTTGGTGAGGCGGGGGGGGGGGTTGTGTGTGAAAAATTTTTAGTGTGTCTGTGTGTTTGGGGGGGGGGGGAGGGGGGGGGGGTTTGTTAAAGTGAAAACTTTTCAGGAAGGGGGGGGGAGAGATTTTTTAGTGGTTATGTGTGATTGTGTAAGTGAAATTTTTTAATTTGGGGGGGGGGGGGGGGGGGGGGATATATTTTAGCCCTGTGTGGTGTGTGAAATTTTTTTGTTTTTGAGAGATTTCAAAGTAAAAATTTGGTTAGATAGTGAAATAAGTTTAATGAAGCTTTTAGAATGAATAAATTGGGTTTGTGGTTTTTTTCCTTTTTTTCTTTTTTTTAAATCCCCCCCCCCCTCCCCGGAGATTAGAAAATTTAGAATTATTATGTGGGTTTTCTTTTTTATGATTTCTTTTGTATTTTTTTTTTTATGAGTGACTATAGTTGAAAAAATTTGTGGTGGTCTTTTAAACAAGGGTTGTATGTTTATGCTGAACTTTTAGCATGGGGTTTGATTATGAAAATTATAGTAAATCGATTAGTGTAAAAATGGATTGGTCATCTAAAAAAGGCTTTCAGTTGAATTAATTTGAAAATCTAAATCACTTCAAATTGAAATTTGGGTCAATTGTTTGGTCATGAAAAGTGACTTTTTGAGTTTTTACACATAAATTTTAGTAAAGTTTAAATTTAAAAACAAAATTAGATAACCCAAAAAGTGTTCACCCCTTTTTGTTGATAACATGTGAGAAAAAAAAAAAAAAAAACCCGTCTAAAGTTGGCAGAAAAGAAATGGTTTCTTAGTTGTGTGGAAGTTGTGTGCAGTATCAAACTAGTTTGTATTTCAAGTCATTTTACAAGTCTCACTTTTCCAAAAGGGATTTTTTTGATATCGGTATGCTGTGTGTGTGGGTTGTGTGTTTTTGTGGGGGTGTGTGTGTGTTTTGTGTGTGTGTGTGTGTGTTTGTGTGTGTGTGTGTGTGTGTGTGTGTGTGAGTGAGTGAGTGGTGGGGTGAGTGTGTGTGTGGTGTGTGAGTGAGTGGTGAAAATTTTTTGTGATGGGGGGAAGGGGGGGTGAGGAGTTGTTTTTTTTAATATTTTTTTTAGCAAAGGTGTGTGGGGGGGGGAGGGGGGAATGAGGGGGAGGGGGGGGGGGGTGAGTGTTTTTGTAAAAATTTTCACCCGGGGGGGGGGGGGGGTAGGGAGAGGGGGGAAAAATTTTTTTTTGCTGGTTTTTGGGGGGGTGTTCATTTTTTTTTTTCATTTTCGTTTGGAGACATTTCAGAGTGAGAAAAAAATTTGAAAACAATGAACTGTTTGACACGGAGTGTTGAATCATGTGTGGAGTTGACTAGACATTGTGTTTTTATTGAGGTAGACGGATGATTGTATAAAAAGTTCCCAAATGTTTGTATGATACTGGATTTTTGTATAAAAATTCATATGTTTGGAA
Organism: Stramonita haemastoma; assembly: GCA_030674155.1. NCBI lineage: Eukaryota > Metazoa > Mollusca > Gastropoda > Neogastropoda > Muricidae > Stramonita > Stramonita haemastoma. The sequence continues at coordinate 9,269 of JASPKP010004383.1, read as the reverse complement.
TATGAATGGTGATTGTTAACAAAGTTCCATACTGTTTGTATAAAAATATGGAGATGTTGTTAAAAAAGTTCCATTCTGTTTGTAATAAGATATGGATGATTGCATGATTGATTTTTGTAAGTATTGTTTGAAAGTATTTAGAGAAAAGGGACTGTTTTTGTTAATGATTGAGAGATATTGAAGCTTTTTAAAATGAATGAATGAATTATTGGGGTTTATGTTTGGGGTTTGTAGTGGTGATTTATTTCTTTTTTAACATTGGTTTTTTGTTGTTGTTGTTTTTTGTTTTGAAAAAGATGACATCCAGACAGATTCCCAAAGAAACTTTGTGTAATTTTTTAGTCAGAATTGCACATTTTGACTTGGGGTACAGAGCTTTTGAAAATTTTTTTTCTTTTTTTTAAAAAATACTTTTAATAAAAAAAAAAGAACATTTTGTTTTGTGTTGACACTTCCCATGCAAGCAAACTCTGGGATATTTTGGTGATTTTTGGCTCACTGATTCTTCCTCCAGTTCCTAAGAATATGTTGACAGTCTGTGTGTGGTAGTGTTCAGTCTAGGGGGGCCCGTGATGTTGGTTCTGTACAGAGTGATTTCATTAAAAGTTAGATGTGAGGGGGCTCAGTAATGTAAAAAGTGGCTAAAATTAGATGCATTACATGGGATAAATGGGTAAGGCAAAAATTAAAATAAAAGTTAGGATTTGCCCATTCACGGGATAGGGGATAAGGAAAGACCGTCATGAAGTCGAAAATTATTTGCATTCACACAGTATTGATACGGCAGAGGGGGTCCAAAAGTAAATTACATTTAGGTGGAGAAATTTTTTTATATTTATTAGACCCTTTTCCTTTATAATGTTTGATTTTGATTAAGGTTTTCCCCCCCTTTTTTCCTTTTATCAGTTTGATATTGAAAAAAGGCCTTTTCTTTTAAATCAGAGTTTGTTAAGGGATAAAGGGGCCTTTTTTTCCTTTTTTAATTACGGTTTTGGGATTTTGGAATAAAGATCTTTTTTTTTTTTATCAGGGGGGGGGGTTAAATTGATAAAGGGGCCTTTTTCCCCCTTTTTCACGGGTTTTGATTTTGGAAAAAGGCCCTTTTACTTTTATAAAAGCTTTTTAAATTGAAAAACGCCTTTTTCCCTTTTAAATCGGGAGTTGGGGTTTGCAAATAAACAAGGGAAACAATATTTTTTTTTGGTGGGGGGGAAAAAATCTATATTTGGTTTTAATATTTTTTTGGGATATTTTGGGAAACAAGGCACCTGCATACATTTGGGGCATCCTCCAAGCCAAATCAAAGTCTTAAAATGTGCATGGGGTTGAAATCATATACAAAAATAAGGGGGCTCCCCAATTTACCAAAACACATTCTAACACAAAAATTAACATATACGCATTCCCCAATGCGTCCCATGTGTGGGGGTTTTGGGGTTTGGGTTTGCCAACTTATACTAACGGGAATAAATACCCCATGGGGCTTGCCCGGTGCATCCCCACTTTAATTTCCCACATGCGCCCTTCCCCCGGGCCTTTCCCCCCCCCCCCACACACACACGGGGACACACACCCCCACCCCACACCCCAACGAAAAGTGTATCAAAAATTTCGCATGTTTGTCCTTTTACTTTTTTTCTTTTAAACAAAATTAAAAGGAATCATGAAAAGGGAAATTTTGGAAAGTTTTTGGGAATCTCTGGGGACATATTTGTCCGGGGTAAAACCTTTGTTGACTAAACAGGTTTTGTGCTTTTGGGGGTTTGTAGTTGTGGTTCTCCCATTTGAGGGGCACGAAACACTCTGATGGAACACAGACCACCGCAGATGCCATGGCATTCGGGAAAAAAACTGCTGCCTTCTTTGGGTGGCTCTGGGGCCCAGGAGACACCCCAGCTGAGTGTGACTGCAGGGTTTTGGAAAACTTGGGTGAGGCCCCCGGGTGGTTTGGGTTTGGCACCCATGTGCGGGTTTCAAAACCCTTTTTGTAATTTTTGTTTATTTATTTATTTATTTAATTTCTTTTTCCCTTATTTGCACATTCATGTATTTATTTATCATTTATTTTTCTTTTTTAGGTCATTTATTTGTTTCTTTTTTTCTTTCTTTATTTATCAATTTTTTTTTAAAAATTTTTATTCATTGCTTATTATTTTTTTTAATTATTATTATTATTATTATTTTTATTATTTTTTTTTTATTATTATTTTAATATTTTTACTACTATATACAAATTACTACTACTACTACTACCCTAAACTACTATTGTTATTTTTTTTCATTATTATTATTATTATTATTTTTATTATTATTTTTATTTTTTATCTTTTATATTTATTTTATGTTTGGGCCACGGCCCGTAGTTTTGCTCAGTTTTTGCTAGCCCACCCCCAGGTCATGGAGAGAGAGGAGAGGAGGGGGGGGCGGGAAAACTTTTTGGGTGGAATGACCCCCCCCAGGGGGGTGCTGTCCCCTTTCCTGTTTGGTTCTGGGGGGGGGTGGGGTGCGGGTGACAGTTGGTGGAGGAGGAGGGGGGGGACCGCAGGGGTCCCAGGGGTTTGCAGAAAGGGACAGATTGAGCTCTGAGGGCCATTTCTCCCCGGGGTCCACACACGCGCAATGCCAAAGCACCCACACGGGAATGCCATGAAAGCACATTCATGGTTTGTTTCCCCCTATGCGCGAAACAAACACACACATTTTTCTCCCCTCTCCTTCTCCTTTTCTTCTCTCTTTTTCCTCTCTCTCTCCTTTTCTCCCCTCTCTTCTCTCTTCTCTCTCCTTTTCCTCTCTCTCTCTTCACTTTCACTTTGATAAACCCTGCCGCAGGGCCCCGACGCCGGGGCACACACCCCACACAACACACACAAACACACCACACAAAAACCACCAACCCAACACTCCTCCTTTTTCCCCTCTTTTTTCTCTTTTCTCTCTCTTCTCTCTCTCTCTCACTATTCTCTGTCTTTTTGGTCTCTTTTCAAGGCACTGGAAAAGGGTGAAATTGATTTCGGGCTGATGTTGTGGAGAGGAGAGCCCCCGGGATGGTTTGGGGGTGGGGCCCCCCAGGGTTCTCTCCTTTTCCCGCCCACGTCAGAGGTAGCTTTGGCCAAACCCACTGTCAAAAAACAACTCCGCATTGCTGTAGCACTTTGTTTTGTGAGCGGGGGAAAGGTTTTCCCCCCTTTTGTTTGGCAAAAGGAAAAGGTTGGACCCAAAATTCTCTTCTGGTTTAGCTCCCTGCACTCTGGTTATTTTGTAGGGGGGGGTTTGGGCCAAAAAAAAGGTAAAAAAAAAAATTTTTTTTTTGGAAAGGGTTTTGTTTTGGGTGTGTGTGTGTGTGTGTGTGTGTGTTTTTTTTTGTGGTTTTTTTGGGGTGTGTGTGTGTGTGTTTTTGCCCAAAAGATTGGAAGGGGGGGGCCGTGGTAGAAACCCGGAAAGTGTGTCTGTGCATGAAAGGTGCCCTTTTTTTGTTTTGTAATCAAAACTAATGAAAGGGCCGGGGGCATAAAAAATGATATATTTTTTCATCCCCGCTGACACACATACTCTGTCCCCACACACACACCCCGCACCAAAACCCCCGGGCACACGCACCCACACACAAAACACACACATCCACACCCCACCCACCAGGGTCATGTTTGAAAGATGTAAAAGGTTTTTTTTTTTCCTAGGGGTGAATTGAAATTTTGAATTTTAATCTTTGGGGATTAAAAAAAAAATGAAAAGGCCTAAAAAGTTTTGGGCAGAATTTTTTTTTAGAAAAAAATTTTTTGAAAACCTTTATTCTTTTGGGACTTATAAAGAAAAGGGTAAGACTCTTAAAAAAAATTACATGTAAATTTATTGGCAACCCCTCCTAAAATGAAAATCAAAGGTCATTAAACCATCAACTCCCAAAAACCTGATAGGAGGAGAGAGAGGAGAGAGAGAGATGAGGGAGGAGAGAGGGAGAGAGGGGAAGAGAGAGAAGCTTTTAAAATTTTTTATTTGGGGTTTATTTTATTAGCACAAAGTTTTTTTTTTTTAAACCATACCCCCTCTTTGCCCTTTTTCCCCCCCTTTTGTGTGTGTGTATGTGTGTTTTTTTTGTTGTTGGGGTGTGGTGTGGGTTTGTGTGTGGTGTTTTTGTTGTGTTGGTGTGTGTGTGTGTGTTTTATTTTTTTGGTTTTTTTTGTGTGTGTTTTGTGAAAAAGAGGGGAGAGAGAGGGCGAGAGAAAAGAGAGCGAGACGGGAGAGAGAGAGAGAGGAGAGAGTAGCTATGATGGGGTGTTTTGTTTTTATTTTTTTCAATATATTAAAGTGGCGGGGCCCTTTCCCTTTTTTTTTTAAAAATTTTTTTTTTGGTTTTTTTGGATTGTGGAGGAGGGGCAAAAAAAAAAAGGGGTTTTTAGGCATGACAATCTGCTTTAAAACCCAAATCTTAAAGCAAAAATTTATTTTTGTTTGGGGTTTATATTTCCCCTATTTTTTTTGGGTTCAAGTAAAGGGCCCCTACTAGGGAAAAATTTTATGTCCCCCGTATCATATATTTAAAGTCTTGTTTTTGGAAAACATGGTTTTTTACAAAAAATCTTTTCCTTAGGGGCGAAAGAAAAAAGAGGGGGAGAGAGGTACATGTGCAAAAAGCTTTTTTACTTTGAGATTTTTTTTCCTTAAGAAAGGGAGGGGGGAAAGGGGGAGAGAGAGGATGGATGGGAGGGAAGAAGAGAGAGGACAAAATGACAAAAAAAGTTATGAAAAAGAAAAGTTCCAAAAGGGGAGAAAGAAAAAAAAGAAAAAATACAAAAAAAAAACAAAAAAACCCCAAAAAAAGAAAAAAAAGAAAAAAGGAAAAAAAAAAAAAAAACAGAGGAGAGAATTAAAAAAAAGGAAAAAAAAAACCGGGAAAAAAGGGAAAAAACAAAGAAAACAAAAAAAAAAATTTTTTCTTTTTATAAAGGAATTTTGAAAAAAAATGCATGAAATACATGTGCATGCCTTCACATGAGGGGTGGTGGTTTATGGTTTTTTTTGATTTTTTTTTTTATCTATTGTTTTTACTAAATAAGTTATTTTGTAATTTTGTGAAAATTCATTTTTTATTTTGGCAAAGTTGTGAATTTTTTTTTTCGGTGTTTACTGTTGTGTGGGATGTATGTGTTGTGGTGCCCGCGCCCATGTGTGTGTTTCGTGTGTGTGTTTTTAAGTGTGTGGAGGGTGGTATATATATATTTAATAATTTATATATATATATAATATAAAATATATATATTTATTTTTCAGAGGGGGAAGGAAAAGAGGGAAGAGGGGGAGAGAGCATTTTTTATGTGTGTTGTGTTAATAAGGGGTGATTTTCCCGGGCGTTTTTAATTTTTGGCCCAAATGGGTTTTTGAAAATCTGGGGCTCATTGTCTGGAAAAAAAAGGTATTTTGATGCTATTTTTGGGCAGGCGGGGTTTTTTTCAGGGAAATTGCACAGGGTATTCTTTTTAGATGTTCTGAAAGGGTTGAAAAACTGTGTTTGTATGTAAAATAAGGGATATTTAACATAAATTTTGTTTTTGAAAAAAATGTACCTTTGAAAGAGTATGGTTTTTTCTTTTATTTTTTTAAAATTGGAAAACCCGGTAAAAAACCCGCCTCTCCCCAAAAAACCCCCCGACTTTTGTTTGGGGTTGTGGGTGGTTTGGTGTGTGTGTGTGTGTGTTTGTGTGTGGGTGTTTTGGGTGGTTTTAAAAATTTTGGGCCCAAATTTTTTAAAGGAGAGCTTTTCACCAAAAAGTCCCTTTTTGAAAACTTTGGGATTTTAATTTTTCCAGTGGGAGCTGGTTTTTTGTAATTTAAAGGTTATCCCTTTTTGTTGGGGGAATTATTTATAGAAAGATTTTGCAAATTTTACAAATTTTAAAAAAAGATAAGCGATTGAAAGTTTTTTCAAAGTTTTTTAATTTTTTTTTTAATGGGGGGGGGGGGGCGGGAGGTGTAAGGGGGCTATTCCCCGGGGAGTAACAGCTTGAATGAATTGTTCAGTATTCAAAAAACCCATTAGGGTTAAAATTAGATAAACCCTTTATTGTTTTCAAGGTTTGAAAATAAATTTGGTTTCTGTGTTGACACTGAAAACCAGGGGTATGATTGGTTTAAAAAGGGCCCTGTTACCCTTTTCTAAGCCCTTTTAGATGTGTTGAGTCCTTTTTAAGGGACTGTAGGAGATTAGAGTGTTCTGTCAGTTTCCCCAGCATGTAGGAGATTAGTGGGTTTGTCAGCCCTTTCCCAAACACGGGAGGGGGTTAGATGGGGTTCGTCAGTCTTTCCCAAAACCCTGTAGGAGATTAGATGTGTTCTTTTCAGGGCTTTTCCCAAGAAATGTAGGAGATTAGATGTGTTTTTGTCAAATCTTTCCCAAAACACTGTAGGGGTTTTGTTGGTTTTCAGTCTTCCCAAGCACTGTAGGAGATTAGGTGTGTTTTTGTCAGTCCCTTTCCCAGCATGTAGGAAATTTTTGGGGGTTTAGGTTTTTCCTAAACACTGGAGGGGGAATTTGGTTTTTGTTGGTCCCTTTCCTAAAAACACTTTTAGGGATTAGGTTTTGGGTTTAGTCAAATTTATAAGCAGTGGGAGGAGATTAGGTTTTGTTTGTGTCAGTCTTTCCCAAACCCCTTTTTGGGATGTGTGGGGTCCGTTCCTTTCCCAAGCCCTGTGGAGGGTTGAAGTGTTTCCGGGCCGTCTTTTTTGCAGTGTGGGATTAGTATGTTTTTTTTCAGTCTTCGTAAAACAGTGTAGGAGTTTTGATATGTTTTTCAGTCTTCGGGAAGCATTGTATCCGGGATTTTTGTCCTGGTTTTGGGAGGAAGGTAAAGGGTCTGTAGGAAGCTGGGGGGAAAAACATTTGGCCCAAACTGTTGCTTGGGTTGGGATTTTTGTCCTTTGAGTAAATCCCCCAAAAATTGCTTTCCGGGCTACACTCTTTCCCATGAAACCCCTTGGGGTTGGCCCCCAAAAAAAGAAAATAAAAATTTAAAAAGAATGAGCCGGGGGGAGAGCTTGCATTCGAACTGCAGGAAAGGGAAGTGGGGTGGGTGCCCCGTTCTCTGCCCGAGATAAGTGGTCCCGTGGTTGCTGTGGGGCACCCGGTTGTGGATTGGGGGGTTAAGGGTTTTTATGTTTTATCCTTTTACTTTTCATTTTGGGGGATAAAGGGGGAAAAAACGTTGTGTGTGTTTCGTGTTTTTTTTTAAATTTTTTTATCCCCTGTGTTTGCGGTTTTTATGGGATAAGATGTGTACGTTTGGGTGATTCATTTTGTTAAGGGAGTGGTAGGGAGGGGGGTGGGGGGGGTGAGTGTGGTTTTTGTTTTTGTGTGGAAAGGGTGGGTGGGTGTGTTTGTGTGTGTGTGTGTGTGTGGGGGTGTGGTGTGTGTGTGTGTGGGTGTGTGTGTTGTGAGGGGGTGGGGTGGGGTGAGTTTGTGGTGTGGGGGTTTGGAAATGAAGGGGTAATTTAAGTGGGGGGCCCCGCAAAATCCTCCCTGTAATATTGGGTTGGACCCCATCTGCCCTCCTAGAAAACCCCGGGAAACTAAACTGCTTTTAGCCCCGGGGATAAAAAGGGGTTTTTTCAAAAAACCCAAGGGGGGAAAATCAGGACCCGAGGGGGCCCGTGGCCCCCATGCTTCTTTACATTTTGGGGAAGAGAGTTTTGGGGGTGGGGGAAGAGAGTTCGAAATGGGAAAAAGAGAGTTTGAAAATGGAAAGAAAAAGGGGTTTTAAGGGGGGAGAACGAAATGGAGAAGAGGTTTGAAGTTTAGAAGAACAAAGGTTTTGAAAGTGGAGAACCAAAAGTTTGGGGTGGGGAAAAGAAATGGAAAGAGTTTGAAGCGGGGGGGAAAAAGAAGTTTGGGAAATGGAAAAGGAAAAAGTTTGAAGGGAGGAAGAGAGTTTCAGAGAAAAAGAGTTTGGAGATTGAAGGGGGAGGGGAAAAGGAAATTTGAAGTGGAAAAAAAGAAAAGAGTTTGGGAAGGGGGAGAAAGAGAGGGGTTTGGAAAACAAATTTAGTGGATGGGGCCCCGTCGATGGGAAAAAGAAACTTTCCAGATCCTGTTTTACAAATTTAAATCTAGTTTCAACTGGGAAAACCCGCTTTCCCCCTGGATATGGCCCTGAGTCCTTTTCCCGTATAAATAATCCCCACCTGAAAAAAAATTCTGTGCTGGGTTCCCTCTTTTTTTTATACCCTTTTTTTGTTCCCGCCATGTTCCTTTTTTTTCCCGTTTACCTTTTCTTGTCTTTTGGGTTTTTTGCCTTTTTTGGGTTTAGTTTTCCTGCCTTTTTTTTCCAGAAAAGACTTAGAAAATAAACCTCTTCCCCTGCGGGAAAAGGATGTGGTGGGGTTTTTTTACATGTCGGGCACTTAATTTCCAGCACAATGGGATTTTTCTCCCTTGGGGCGGGCAACAGTTCTTTTATGCATTTTTTACTCGTTGGAAAAGACATTGAGGGCAAAAAATAGTTGTTGTATGAGAATTGACGAAGGGGGAAGAAAGAGTGGTTAATTTTTTTTTTATTATTTTATTTTATAAACCCCCTTTTTTTCACAGCACATTTCTCCCGCTTTAAATTTGGGGAAGGGTCTCCCCTCTTCCTCATGCCTTTTGATTTTAGTTTTAGTCTTCAGAATAGCTGCTAAAGGGCTGCCCCTCCCCTTTTGATATCCATAAAAAAGGCAGTTTAAAGGGGAATTGTTTGGTTTTTTTTTTTTTACCCCCAGGTTTACACGGGGTAAAAAGAATAGGCATAAATGAGTGGGGGGCATGTGCTGTTTTTGGGGGCTGTGCTTTAGGTTAATAATATGCTATCGAAACCCAAAGCAAGTGTCTCTTTTTTTGTCTTAAAACGTTTAAATGTTGGGGGTTTACAGGGTTGTTGGGGTTTTTTTTTTAATGGGATTTGTTGGGTTTTTGATTTTTAACTGGTAACTTTACATTTTTTCTGTCAACTTGCCATTTTTTCTTGGGAGCCCCTCTTAATTAGTGCATTTAGCGCTTTGAGACTGACATTTTCCCGTCCCAAAAAAAAACACAGGTATATGAACATTCATCTAAGGAGATTTAAAAAAAGACAAAAAGGGAAAAAAAAGCACCCGGCACATTTTTTTAACCCGAGAAATTTTTTAAAAAAATATTTAATACCTAGGAAAAAATTTTAGTTAAAGGGTTATAAAATTAAAAAAAAAAAACTTTTTGAAAAAAACCCCCCGATGTTAGAATTCGTAATTGAAAAACCATTATG
>JASPKP010004382.1:12500-17733 GCA_030674155.1 Stramonita haemastoma | reverse complement strand
TTGCGTTGCATGTAAGTATATTTTTGTGTCATATTTTTTTTGCATAGTGTTGGCGAATGTATGTATCAAGTTTTATTGTTCTGTAAATTGCATTTAAAAAGGGTATACAAACAAAATCAGAAAATTTAAAAGCCCAAATGTGGTTAGAAAAGGGGGAAAAGAAACTTTAAATTTCTACTTCTAAATAAAAAAAAACAAAACAAACAATAGCAAGAGGTTTTTTTTTTCCTTCTGTTTTCCCCTAATTCCCGAAAAAGCTACGGAGTACGTCGTAGAGATTTTTCAGGTGCACCCCCAGCCGGGTTGAAGTTAGTGAACTCTATGACCCTTTCCTCTCTGCTTGATAAGTGCATACGGGAATCAGCGCATATGTCAAAGAGAGGGATGGGGGTAAGGCCAATTTCATCCCTTTCTTTTTCACTTTTCACTTTAGGATAACTGGAACTGAAAAGTCCACTTGGGTGTCTACTTGGGCTGACCAACTGCTGGTCGGTCGGCTCTTACCCCAAATGGAAGGTAAAAAACAGCCGGTCAAGACTCTGAAAGTGAAAATACTTCAAAGGGGAAAAAGGTTGATCATCCTTTCACCATTGATCCCATATAAAAAAAAAACAAATTATTATTTCTCAAAATGTGTATTCCTGGTTGATGTAGTCTCAAGGTCATCACTTGTATTTTCCCACAAAAAATACATTTTTTTTTGCTTTGAAAGAACTATGTTTGAAAAATTTTTTGACAAAGTTTAAACCCTTTTTCTAAACAGAGCTACGATCTAGGATACAGAGATAAAGACGCGGATTTATGCACTACATTCCCCCAAGAAAATAAAAGTAATTATCCCCAAAAAAATCCGTCCCCACTTCAAAGCTTCAAGTAGAACACTCTCTCCTTCTCAAATCCAACTTTTGCTATGGTTTATATTTTAGTACCTAACTTTGTCGTGTTGAGGCAAAAAGTAGGGGAAAATAAGATAAGCTTTTGTTTCTTTTAGCCCTTCAGATTTGAGAAGTGTGTGATTATTTGAGAGGAGATGCAAAAAGAAAACAAACAAACAAAAAAACAAAACAAAACGATCCTCAGCTGAAAGAAGGGACGGGAGACAACTCTTAGAAATCCTCTTCCATCGTGAGGTGAAGTGCAAAGCCATTGCCTGTCTTAAGAGAGGCTGAAGACTCAAAATGTCGCAACGAGAAGTGTGCATTTCGCAACATGGGATGAAAATGACGTTGTTATGATTGTGGCATATTGTAACATATTGACCGAAACCAAACTGAATGCCATTTAGAATGTGACACATCTAAGAAAACAAACGAAACAATTTTAAAACAAATGCTTTTCTTTCTATTCAATTCACAAAAGACAGGGATTTTCTAACCCTTTAGAATAAACTTCTATACAGAAAATAATATAAAAAACGAAGCTAGTAACGTTTGTTGAAACACAACGAAGACACACAAAGGCATTTAGATAACAGAAGCTGTTTCTATTCATTTGTTGTCAATTATCATTTATCACATAAAAATAGTTCATTCTGGGCAAGTTTCTCTGCATTTACTGTACACTGTTCTTGGCTTTCTGAATTGTTACCCAACTTAAGGCTACTGATTGACAGCCTAAAAAATTAACTGATCTCTCTCTCTCTCTCTCTCTCTCTCTCTCTCTCTCTCTCTCTCCTCTCTCTCTCTCTCTCTCTCTCTCTCTCTCTCTCTCTCTCTCTCTCCCCCTCTATCAATCAATCAATCAATCAATCAATCTATCTATCTATCTATCTATCTATCTATCTATCTATCTATCTATCTATCTATCTATCTATCTATCTATCTGTCTGTCTATCTGTCTGTCTGTCTGTCTGTCTGTCTGTCTGTCTGTCTGTCTGTCTGTCTATCTGTCTTTCCACATACCTGCAAGACCTTTGCTACATCTCACAACATCAGCAACACGTAAAATCAAATCAAACAGACAAAAAAATGACTAACGTAAGCAAATGACAACAAACAAAAGAAGCAAAACAAAGAAGAAAAACAAAAAAACGCAAAACAAAAAAGCATAAATAAAGCACAAAAACAATTAGAGATTAAAAAAAAGGGCCATCATATTGGATCTAATATTTCTTCGAATCAGCCTCCAGCATCAGACGACATTCCTTGGCGACACAGAGCAGGCGTAGAAAATGAACGGCCATTTTGACTTCATCTTTTCACCGAAGACGTCTTATTACCTCGACTCTTCCCAAACAAATACTGTCCCTTTCAGTTTCTGGTATAAAGCAATGATCATGGGGAGGATAGAAGGGAGGGGGTGGGGGGGGGGAAGAAAGGGAGGACAGGCATAATTATTACGTTTTCATTTGTTTGATGTTTAATTCTTTACAGGTCATTTAGCCTCAGTGTGTGCGTGTGCGTTTGTGTTGTCAAGCATTCATGTGTATTTTATATCCAGTTCCTGTGTGTATGCATTTTGTAAATTTTGCCATCCAATCGCATCGGCACACAATGGCTTACTCTTCCAAAAAACGGAACAGGTTTTAACATGTGCGCAAGATGTTCTGCGTTCTGCGTTCGTACACTGGCCCGCGGTTTATCGTCTCAACCGAAGGTTTTTTAGGGAGGGTGGAGTTGGCACTTATGTTAACTCCAGTGCGTGTGAGTGCGTGTGAGCGCACGAGCGCGTATGTGTATGTGTGTGTGAGTATGCGTAAGTGTGTGTGTGTGTGTGTGTGTATATATACGTGTGTGTGTGTGTGTGTATACGTGCGTGTGTAAGTATATGTGTGGTGTGTGTGTGTGTGTGTGTGTGTGTGTGTGTGTGTGTGTGTGTGTGTGTGTGTGTGTGTATACGTGTGAGTGTAAGTGTGTGTGTGAGTGTGTGTATGTGCATGTGTGTGAGAAAAGAGAGAAAAAGAGAGACAGAGAGACAGACAGACAGACAGACAGAAAGACAGACAGAGAGCTTGCCTGAAGATATGCCTTTTTTGCAGGCATCCACAGTTGCATAATATGGAACAAATACCCACATGCATAATAATTATGTATCTGAGAGGTTTTTTTTCTATTTCTTTCTTCAATTCTTAATAACAAGATACATAGACCCCCTGGTCACAATGAAATTCTCTTCAATGAAAGAGAGAATACTTCAGCAGAAAGACAAGACACATTACCAGCGAAGTACATCTCTTAAATCCCCACTTCTTGTGTCCCGTCACCAGCTTTGCAGAATGTTCGGGAAATCAGAAGACTGCTTCTGTTTCTACAGTACATAGGCAGTACATCAATAGCAAAGATAGACAGACACAGTACGAGCCAAATCTCCAAATCTCCACTATTCCTGTAGAGTCTTGGTCTGGACACAAGCACACTCACTCCCTTCCCTTTGCTTCTCCAGTGACTAAATCTTCAGGCTTTTACAGTCACTGTAGTGGCTTAGCACTACCCTTCTTGTTGTTGTTCGTGTGTTTGTTTGTTTGTTTGTTTGTTTGTTTGTTTGTTTGTTTTTTAAAGCTTCTTGAATGACTGAGATTAAAAGAGATGGAAGAGGAAGTGTTTGTGTGTGTGTGTGTGTGGGGGGGGGGGGAGGTATGTGTGTGTGTGTGTGTGTGTGTGTGTGTGTGTGTGTGTGTGTGTGTGTGTGTGTGTGTGTGTGTGTGTGTGTGTGTGTGTGTGTATGTTGTGTGTATGTTTGTGTGTATGTGTGGTAACTCTATTTTAAAGACAAAAAAAAAAATCTCTTGAACAGGCGTCTCAATTGGTAGCTGAGGCCTGGGCTCGATTCCAAGCCATCAGATTGCAAGTGAAATGCTCTGACCACGAGACTGTCCTAACCCGTTTTGACTGGGAGCATTTATTTTTTATTTATTTGTTTCTTTCTTTCTTTCTTTCTTTCTTTTGTTTTTATATCGAGGATAATGGACTAACAGTCTTGTGCTTTTTTTACATCTAGTCCCCGTGTGTATGCACTTTTATTGTAAATTGGATGAGATTATAAACCCAGGCCCCGTGTGTAAACGCACGCATAGCATCTTTTGCACACAATAAATCTCGTTGCGCTTTTCGTAAGAGTAGGAGGCCATTGTGTGCCCGGTGGGGACAGATGACAAGATTTACAAAAGTGCCTGCACACGGGGGACTGGATGTAATAAAGCACATGAGTTATTATTCCATTATAATCAATATAAAAGAATATATAAGTGAATAAATAAATAAACAAATGAATGAATGAATGAATGAATGAATCAATAAATCAGTCAATCATCTAGTTAACTAATCATTAATTAATCAATTAACTTGGGATCCCATTCTGTCTTTATCACTCTTCTAAGACAGACAACCTCACTACCCACTCTCCTTCCCTACTCTCCTATCTTTCACTTCCTCTCTTCTCCCAGTCCCCTCTCCCCCCCACCTCCCCCCCCCACCCACCTCCTCCCTCCTCCCCGCCCTCACCCATTTTTTTTTTTTTTTTTTAATTCCTTCTCCCCTTCCTATTCTCTTCCTAAGGCGATGTCTGTAGTTGTTGGGAGAGAATCGTGGTGATAAGACGCTTTGGGCACAAAGACGTGGGGACCAAAATGGCGGAGTGCTTTCCTCCTCGGAGAAATTCTACACACTGGACTGTTCTCCCTTAACTGAAGAAGACAGGAAGTGGGAAGGGTGTTAGAGGGGGAGAAGATTGGGGCGGGGAAACAGGGGGTGGGTGGGGGGTGGGGGGCTAAGGGGGGGGGGGGGGGGGGGAAGTGGGGGTTACTTCTAAGTGAAAGTAACACATATGGATTTAAAGACAGGTATGTGTGCCGGCATACTTGCTTAAAGTTTTGTATGCTTGCACGCCTACGTGCGTGACAGTACAAACACGCGCGCGCGTGTTCACGTACGCACGCACGCATGCACAAACACACTGGCCACACACAACATACATACATACATACATACATACATACATACATACATACATGTGTTATAGTGTGCACTTTAGACACTATAACTAGACACTAGGTTAGACTACAACCCTCTCCTTCCCCCCCCCCCTCCTCCTTCCCCTTCTCTTCTAAGAGTGTTACAGGGGCTGGCATAGGGTCTACATGTAGCCTACACGACTTGGACATTTCTTTGTTAGCGGGATGGGTAGGATTAGAGACAGAGAGTCAGCAGGCCAGCGTGGCTGCCCACTTGAGACAAGCTGGCGACAATTAACAGGTCGGCCCTGCTAGTTATTGCTCAACAAGTTTGGTGTTGTGGTC
>JASPKP010004382.1:0-2500 GCA_030674155.1 Stramonita haemastoma | reverse complement strand
TAAGGGGGTGGGGGTGGGGGGACTGGATGTAAAAAAAAAAAGCAAACGAGTGCTTAATCATTTTCCTCGAAACAAAATTATTGGCTTTGCCCTACCTTGCCTTGCCTTACGGTGGTTTTTACAAGCACACTTTTAGAGCAAAATTGCTGATACAAGGAGACAGAAAAATGCAGAGTTCCTGGGGACAAAAAAAATCTAATGTAAGTATAATTATTTCCCACTGTTGATTGATATACATATCACGTCAGCAATGGGTGCTATGGATATTTCTTTTCATTTCATTTTTATTTCATACCACTTTATGCCACAGCAGATTTTTCTGCGTAAAATTTGAGCTGATCTCCCCGGGGTTGGGGGTGGAGGGGAGCGCTTCGCCACAAGCACAGCGCCACCCAGTATATATTATTTTTATCAGAAGGGTGAAGACAGACAAGCAGAAGTACTCACAGACATACACACAGAGAGATAAAAAGGCCAGAGGGATGAGAAGAAACGGAAAGCAAGTAGTCTTTAAAAACGGGAAAATATTCCATAAGTTACAACTTTTAGTGTCCATACTTGACCAAGTTAAATCCCTCACACAATCTCTTCACTTCACCGTCTAAATCCCCAGACTCCCCAAATCCACCTCCATAAAAGGTCAGACTGTCAACACAATGAACTAAACCCCCTCAGACTAGGCTCTGTACAGTCGATATATGTTCCACTGATCTTTTTTTCACAACGACTTTAGTTTTGATACTCAGGAAGTAGATTCACCCTAGCTTAGGTAACAGCAGAAACCCTCTATATTATTTTTTTTCCAAAAGTGTTTTTTGAGGACAAAGAAGCATACAAGTTTATGACTTTTGATTTTTAGCATCCATCCCCTCCCCCACCCCCCCTCCCTACCGGACTTTTAAGAAGGAAACTTTAACTAAAGTCGATCGGTGATGTAGAGATAGCAAAATTGTCTGCCTAAAAAAAAACACCGCGAAGTCCAAGTTTGACCTTATTTGTGTCCGAAACTTGTCCTCACTTCAGCTAGACTGTGAGAAGTGGTTTATGTGCTAAGTCTTTGGGATAAGACGATAAGATGAGGTCCAGTGTGCAACACGGCATTCAGCGCGCGTGAAAGAGCCCACGGCAGCAAGAAAGTTGTCCCTGGCAAAATTATGTGTTAAAGGTCACTTTTATAGAAAGACAAATACACACGCAGACAAGAAAAGAAAACAAATCAAATGGGTGGCGCCCCTCTTGTGGAAACTCGTTCTCCCTGAGAAAAGCAGCCCGAATTTTCACGCAGAGAAATCTCCAGTAACTATGCGTATAATTATAATATATTCATTTTTGTATATATAGTTCTACCTTTCAATTTACTTTTGATGTTATCGTTGTAGTTAATACACAAGGGTTTTTTTTCTTAATCGCAGAGTACAGACTTGGGCTAGTCACATGAAAACAAACAATATTGACACCACATTAGTCTAAAGTTTTTCGACATATAAATAGCAACTGTTGGCCCCAGCGAAAGAACGATACTCGTAACACGCATGATACAAAATCAAAAATACTGTGCATACCATGCACTTAAAAACATCCCACTCCTAACCGCCCCCCCTCCCCTCCCCCCCCAAAAAAAAAACACCAACAACAGCTACAACAGCAACAACAACCCTAACACCACTAACAAAAACAAATAACAAACAAACAAACAGTTATGAATGTTGTGCAACAATGTCATCAGCAGCTGTGCTGATTAGCTAGAGAAAGACTCAAGTAACGTAACCAGAATCGTTTTAGAATTAAAACACAACAACAGGCACGTGTTATTATTCAACACGACAATGATGTTGTAAGACACAAACGACGTAATGCACTGAAAACAGTGGTTAAGACTATTTGACTTCAATCCCATGTGCCGTGGGTTCGAATCTCAAGAATCGTCTGATGAATTAAATGTGGAGATTTTTACGATCTCCCAGGTCTACTTCAAGTGCAAACATGCCAGTGCCTTTATTCCTTTCGTGTATGTGCACATGCACAAGATCAAAATATACACGTTATAGATCCCGTCACTCATGTCAGCGTTCAGTGGATTACGGAAACACGAACATACCCAGCATACATCATCAAGTCTACAGAATCTTCACTATGTTGAAAGCGGTAGAACAGAAAAAAGGAAGAAGAAGAGTTGTGAAGAAGAAGAAGAACGACAATGAAGAAGAATTGCGAAAAAGAAGAAGAAAAACAACAACAACAACAGCAACAACAACAACAATAGCGAAGAAGAAGAATCGCAAAGAAGAAGACGAAGCCGAAGAAGAATTGCGAAGAAAAGAAGAAGAATTACGAAAAAAAGAAGAATTACGAAGAAGAATTGCGGAGAAGAATTGCGAAGAAGAAGAATTGCGAAGAAGAAGAATTGCGAAGAAGAAGAAGAAGAAGAAGAAAGAGAAGAAGAAGAAGAAGAAGAAGAAGAAGAAGAAGAAGAAGAAGAAGAAGAAGAAGAAGAAAAGAA
>JASPKP010004381.1:12500-17735 GCA_030674155.1 Stramonita haemastoma | reverse complement strand
AAAAAAATTTAAAAAGAACTTTTTTTAAAGACATATTTAGCAATTTTTTGGGGGTTTCTATTTCTGTCCCTTTGGAAAAAAAAGTTTTAAAAAGCGCTGTACATCAAAGGCAAACTTCTTCCTTCTTTTCTTTTTTCCCCTTTTTCTTCTTTTCTTTTCTTCTTTTCTTCTTTTTTTCTTTTCTTCTTTTCCTCCCCCTTCTTTTTTCTTCTTCTTTTTCTTCTTCTTCTTCTTCTTTTCTTCTTCTTCTTCTTCTTCTTTTCTTCTTCATCTTCCCATGTTTTTTCCATTTATTCTCTGTCTGTTTTGTCTGTCTGTCTGTCTGTCGGTCTGTCTGTCTGTCTGTCGGTCTGTCTGTCTGTCTGTCTTTTCTCTTCTTCTCCTCTCTCTCTTCTCTCCTCCCCTCTTCTCTTCCCCTCTCTCTCTCTCTTGTGGCAACCTCATCAAAGTAAATTTACCAAATTAAAATTAACTACATCTTTCTTGTTTCCAGTAGGCATCGATATTTTCAGCAAAAAAAAAAGGGTTTATAAATTGTCACGCCTGTATGTGAAAGTGCTTCGCTTTTTTTCAAAAGGAATCAGCCTTTCAATCTTTCTTAAAAGATGTTGAAAATGGTTGGTAAAAGCACACATCCTTTGCCTACTCAAAGTGTGGCCCGAAACTATTTCCTTGTTGTTGTTGCAGTAACTGCGCTGGTTGCCTTGTCATAGGGGGCAGTTTTGTGGGGTTTTTCTGATCGGGTTTTTGCATTGTTGTTATAAAAGCCTCATGGTAGTTGTACAAAGCTTATACACAACTCAGCCCGAATGCCCTCTTTAAAGTCCACAAAGGACGTGGGCAAAAACCTTGTGGTTGTTTGCACGTTTTCCCACAGGGGTGCTTAGGTTGGGGAAAACTTGCTTTGTCATGCTTCTTCATGCTCTGACACCTGTTTGGGTTCGTCTTGTGATTCCTCAGTTTTGAGGTTTTAGTCTGTTTGGGGGAGGATTTTTTGCATGGTTTTTTTCTTGGATTTTTTTTCAGGCTGAGGGTTTATGGTAGTTGTGGCATAGCTGTAAGTTGTCTTTCTTTGGGGGAGTGATAATAGGGACTTTTGTCCAAGGTGTTGGCCACTCCCCGTCTGCCAGTTCTTATTGCAGATGATAAAATAACACATTTATTTATGGCCCCTACTTCCACTTGGACCATCCCCTGATTTAAAGTTATCTACCCTTCTGACTTTCATTTTTCTTCAGGGGATTTAAAAGTGAGCCAAACAGGTGCTTTCCTTGCTGTTATTGATTTTTGTGGGAAAAAGACTGAAGACACGGTGGAAGAAATGGTTTAAATGCTCTGTGCTTAAAGGAAAAGGAAAAAGGGACTTTTAGCCCCGTCAAGCAGGGTTACACAGCCATTCTGGCGTTCTTTGCCTCTGGGAAAAAAAAAGCAGTTGTGGCCGTGGAATTTTTATGGGCAGACAGAATTTTCCGGTTGTCTACTCCCGAAAGGATCCTTTTCATTTTGTACCTGCTTCTTCTTGGGGGGGGGGGGGGGGTTGTTTAGTTTTTTTTTCTTTTTTCTTTTTTTGTGTTATTTTTGTTTTTTTTTTATTTTGTTCTGTTCTGCCTCTTCCTCTTTTTCTTTTCTTTGTTCTTTTCTTTATCGTTAGTGTTTTTTTTGTCCTCTTCCCCTCGGTTTTATTTTTTGTCAAACTGTACTCTTTTTTTCTGTTTTGCTGTTAGGTTTTTTGTTGTTGTTTGGTTGTTGTTTTTTCTCTGCTACACTTTCTTCTAATATTTTTATCTTTTTCATTTGCAATTTTTTTTTCTTGCTTACATTCTCTTTTTGTTGTCATGCTTTTTTTAAAATATTTTCTCCTCCTCCTCCTTTTTTACTTCTTCTTTCCTTTCCTCCTCCCTCCTCCCCTCCTCCTCCTTCCTCCTCCTCCTCCTCCTCCCCCCTTCTTCTTCTTCTTTTTCTTCTTCTTTTCTTCTTCTTCTTCTTCTTCTTCTTTTCTTCTTCTTCTTCTCTTTCTTCTTCTTCTTCTTTTTTCTTCTTCTTTTTTCCCTTTCCCTGTATTTCCTATTCCTTTTTCACCCTTCTTTGTAATTTGTTTTTTTTTTTTCTTCTTGTCTACTTTATTATTTTTTTCCTCTCTTTTCTGTTTCCTTTCTTTTTTTTTTAGTTCCCTTTCTCCCTATCTCCTTTTTCTTACACATGGCAGTTCAGCCTTACAGAATCTGTAACACTTTTTTTTTTTTACAAAGACTGGGAAAAGAGTTTGCCAATAACGTGGTTGATCTTTGTTTTTGGAACTTTCATGATTTCCCCTAAGAGTTAACAAGAACGAAACATTAGAGAGATTAATGAGGTGCTCTGTACTTTACCTTCCTTTTTAAACTCCTCCGTGTATTGACTAGTGAGGCTGTTATTGATGGTCTATCCCTGTTTTGACACCCGGGGGGGTCACCCAGAACATGCACGCTGTATTCACTAATGTTGTGTGGAATTTGGGGCCTAGCTTAAAAAACGTGGTGGTAACCCAGATCAATTTTCTTGTCTCACTTCCTTTATGTCTGTATTCCTGTCTTCTGTATGTTTGTCTGTGTGTTTGTCTGTGTGTTTGTCTGTCTGTTTTTTCTGTCTCTGTCTGGTCTTTCTTTTTCTGTCTGTCTTCTGTCTGTCTGTCTGTCTTCTGTTTTTTCTGTCCTTCTGTCCTTCTGTTTTCTGTCTGTCTGCTGTCTGTCTGTCTGTCTGTCTGTCTGTTGTCTGTCTGTCTGTTTCTGTCGTCTGTTGGGTCTGTCTGTCTGTCCCCTCTCTCTCTCTCCCCTCTTCTCTCTCTCTCTCTCTCTCTTCTTCTTTCCCTCTCTCTTCATTTCTCTTTCCCTCTCTCTCTCATTCTCTCTTTTATCTCACACACCCAAAGTCAATTAAATCTGTAGGAAGAATCTATGAGATTTCAATGCCACTTCCCTTAAGCATCTATCCACAAACTAACCCCTGAGCATCAGCAGGTGAGGACTTTTCTGTTATTGATTTTTTTTGTGTGTGTGGCGAAGACTTAAGACCCTGTAGAAAAAAAATGGTTTAAATGCTTTGTGCTTAAGTGAGGGGAAAGAGGACTTTAGCCTGTCAAGCAGGGATTACACAGCCATTCTTGCCTCCACTGGCCCCTGAGAAATAAGCAGTTGTGGCTGTGGCATTGCATGGGCAGACAGAATTACTGGCTGTTTCAAAGTTATTCGTTTTCTTCTTGTTCTTCATGTTGTTTGTGTTTTTGTTCTTGTTCTTGTTGTTGATGTTGTGTTGTTGTTGTTGTTGTTGTTCTTTTCTTCTTCTTCTTCTTCTTTTTTTTCTTCTTCTTCTTCTTCTTCTTTTCTCTTCTTCTTCTTTTCTTCTTCTTCTTTCTTCTTCTTCCGCAATTCTTCTTCTTCGCAATTCTTCTTCTTCGCAATTCTTCTTCTTCTTCTTCGCAATTCTTCTTCTTCTCTTCTTCTTCTTCTCTCTCTCTCTCTCTCTCTCTCTCTCTCTCTCTCTCTCCCTCTCTTCTCTCTCTCTCTCTCTCTCTCTCTCTCTCTCTCTCTCTCTCTCTCTCTCTCTCTCTCTCTCTCTCTCTCTCTCTCTCTCTTCTCTCTCTCTCTCTTTCTCTCTCTCATCTTGTTGGATATATATATATATATTAATATATATATATATATATATATATATATTATATTATTTATATCACCATCTCTCTCTCTCTCTCTCTCTCTCCCTCTCTCTCTTCTCTCTCTCTCTCTCTCTCTCTCTCTATCTATCTATCTATCTATCTATCTATCTATCTTGATGAAGGCTGTATTCATATCTCATGTTTTCAACTTTTTTTTGAAAGTTAACTATTATAGAGTTTGATAAATGTTGTCTTAATATCTCAATGTTTTTAAGTTTTAGTTAGTATGTGTTTTTTTTAAACATACTGTGTAGTTATTCATTTTTGTGAATGTATTGGCTATTTCCAGAGATTGATCATTACAATGTTATAAACTATGAGTATTTTATTTACAATGTGTAGATTTTTTTTTATAGCTATGTTGAATTTGATTTGGGTGTCACTAGTTAGTGATCTCACCCCCCCCCCCGTCTCTCTCTCTCTCTCTCTCTCTCTCTCTCTTCTCTCTCTCTCTCTCTCTCTTCTCTTCTCTCTCTCTCTCTCTCTCTCTCTCTCTCTCTCTCTCTCTCTCTCTCTCTCTCTCTCTCTTCTCTCTCTCTCTCTCTCTCCTCTCTCTCTCTCTCTCTCTCTCTCTCTCCCTATTCTTTTGAACATCTAGGATTGTTTTACGTAACTTTTTTTTTCTTCTTCTTCTTTTTTTTTCTTATTTTATTTTATTTTAGTTTTAGTTTTTATTGGGTAGTATCTCTCCCCCCCCCTCCAATAAGGATATTAGTTTAAATTCCCCCCCCCCCCTTTTTTTTTTTTTTTTTTTTTTTTTTTTTTAATCCAAATGTATGATTTATATTACATTTTATAACTTTTGACAGATGGTGGTGGATTGATGTTCTCAGTTGTTTATTTCGTCTTGTTCTCTTATTTACTCCTTACCTATTAACACTTTTCTTTTCTTCCATAATCAAAATCTTTTTATTGTCACTTCTGATTTTGTCTTTTGAACGAGTGCATTTTATTACCTTACCATATATAGTGTCCTTATTCTTGTGTGTTGTTTGGTACTGCGTAAAGTTTCATTGTTTAGTATCTTTTCAACTTGATGTATCCCTGAAAAGGGCGGGGACTGGATGTAAAAAAGCACACGAGTGCTTATCTATTATCCTCGAATAAAATACTTTGCCTTGCCTTGCCTTGCCTTGCCTTCTCTCTCTCTCTCTCTCTCTCTCTCTCTCTCTCTCTCTCTCTCTCTCTCTCTCTCTCTCTCTCTCTCTCTCTCTCTCTCTCTCTCTCTCTCTCTCTCTCTCTCTCTCTCTCTCTCTCTCTCTCTCTCTCTCTCTCTCTCTCTCTCTCCTCTCTCTCTCTCTCTCTCTCTCTCTCTTGTCTCACTCACCCAAAGACACAATTAAATCTGTAGAAAGAATCTATGAGATTTTCAATGCCACTTCCCTTAAGCATCTATCCACCAAACTAACCCCTGAGCATCAGCAGGTGAGGACTTTCTGTTATTGATTTTTTTGTGTGTGGCGAAGACTTAAGACCCTGTAGAAAAAATGGTTTAAATGCTTTGTGCTTAAGTGAGGGGGGAAAGAGGACTTTAGCCTGTCAAG
>JASPKP010004381.1:0-2500 GCA_030674155.1 Stramonita haemastoma | reverse complement strand
GTGTGGTATTGTGTACTATCGTCGTACTGTATTGACTTGAATTTGCCTTGTATAGAATTTAATAACTTACGGTCACTGTGGTTTTATGTACTGAAATTCTGGGCGGCCAGCAATTCAATAGAAGTGTGTCATCATTGTCAGGCGCCAGTCACTTTTATTTGCTTTAAAATGGGGATGTATTTTGTTAACGGAATCATGGTATTGTGGATGTGTTTCTAAGGCCCATAGTACAGACTTGAAGGTTCATTGTGGTAAGTGGTTTGTATGTATTGACACATTTTGTACTTGTTCGTTTAAAAAAACGCCAGTTTCGTGGATGAGCATTGTGTTATGCCTACGTCCTTTATATGCAGACACACGTTGGATTAATTAGTATGTGTATTTGTCTTTGTCAACCTATTTTGTCTTCTGTTAAGTCTGTTAGGTGGCTCATATTTTAGTGTGATTTCATTTCTTTTTGTATTTACTGTACGTTTGATAGTGATTATGTTTTGTGATTATCGTTATACAGGCTGATTCATAATTATTATGTGGTTCTTAAGGATTTTGTGGGACCAGTGATAGGAATCAGATTTGTATTTCTTTGTGATTATTCTTGTAATTGTAAGGGAAACCTTTTGTATCAAACGCCATGGTTACAGAGGCCAGTTATATAGACTAAATGTGTGTGTGTTTGTGTGTGTGTGTGTGTGTGTGTGTGTGTGTGTGTGTGTGTGTGTGTGTGTGTGTGTGTGTGTGTGTGTATGTGGGGGGGGGGGGAGTAGGTGGGTGTGGGTGGGTGTCGGGGGGGGGGGGTGGCTAGGGGGATGTTGCATGTTTGGGTTATTTTAATTTTGTTCATGGCTGTATATACCTGCTATGTGTACTTTTTTATGGCCATTGTTATTGTTTATAACGCCTGATATGCTGACTAAACATTTTTGGTGGAAGAGACGTTTAGAAATGTCTGTTAAGCAGACATTGAATTCAAGACTAGTGTGGTTTTCATTATCAACGCCCTGTATGCATAATAAACTCTTTTTTTTTTATTTCGATACTATATACCACTCTTAGTTATAGCAGATATATCTGCTATAACATTCGGGCTTCTGTTAACGGGGAGAGCGTGTCGCCACAACAGGAGCGCCACATAATGTTTGGCCAATTTCGCAGAATGATAGATCTATTTTTTCTTGTGGTTAGGCTTTAAAGATTTCTTAGTGGACCTGTAGGATTTGTTATGACTTTGTTCATGTCACCGGTCTTGTACTGTGTGTCGTTAAATGGTATTACAGCTGTAACAATCTTTGAACTGACCGTACTTGTCTGTCATTGCCAGCCACGTTCCCACTGACCCTGTCTTCTTGTGGTGGTGGTTACTTTTATGAAACCTGTTAGCAGATGATAATAGTGGGATTTTTTTTTTCTTGTGGCAACGTCTGTACCGTTCATTTTTGTATCATTATCATCATCATTATCATACCGTTACCGTTACCATTATTTTTATTATTATTAATATTGTTTTTTTTTTTTTTTTTTTTTTATTATTATTATTATTATTATTATTATTATTATTATTATTATTATTATTATTATTATTATTATTATTATTGCTATCATCGTCTTTATCATTACTATTATCATTATTATTTCTTATACCGCTTATTATTTGGGCCACGTGGTTTGTTATGGAAATAACGAATCGTTGGCCTCGGGTTAGCCTTGTGGTTTGAGTATCATATTCGTGGTCTGATGGAAACAAAGTGTATGAGTTCGAATCTTTGCTAAGATGTCCATTTAAAAAGACGTTTTTCCCCCAAGTGTGGAATTAGTACAGACTTTTTCCTATGACCGTCTTTCTCGTGAGACAACAAACCAAGGTCCTGTATGCTGCAATCACGTGCAGAAGATCTTGAGCACACCGCACTCATTAAAAATTTCTCTCTGGCAATGGCGTCGGCATGGATGACACAAATACACCAAGCATGCACACTGCTACATGGAGATGGCTGGGCTCCGCCTGAAAAAGTCTGTTCAAAACTCCTCACCTGACAAAAGTTCAATGCAATGGTAAAGGTAAAGGTGTTACCATAACCTATGTGGTCGTTAGAGAGCGAGATATCAGAGACCTCAGTTTCTTCAGGGGCCAGCATATTAAGGGCAGCGCCCATCTCCTCTCCCTCGATGCTTAACCTTCCCTGACCCTAAAGAGGGCAGGTACCCATTTACAGCTGGGCGAACAGGGGAACTGTACTGAACCCAAAGCGCGCAAACGGTCACCCATCCACTTGGTAACCACGGTCGACGCTGCTTAACTTTGGCTGGGGGAAAGCGAGTGCTCTGACCACTGAGCTATCCCGTCACCGTCGGGTGTAACGTTCCGTGTTAATCAAGTCACAAAGTAACGCTTGGTGGCACGGATCACAATGTTTTGTTTCGTTTTTTTCTTTGTAACACTGGTTTTGAAAAAAATCGGAGTTGGCTGTAATTATGTTTATAACGCCATTTGAGGGAAGATTGA
>JASPKP010004380.1:0-17737 GCA_030674155.1 Stramonita haemastoma | reverse complement strand
ATTTGTAGTTGTAGTAGTATTTAGTAGTAGTTGAGTAAAAGCGGGTAAGCTAGTTTAGAGGGAAAATAAACACTTGTAAAAACAACGATAGTCCTAGAATAAAACCCGGGCTGAAACTTTTAAAAGCTGAAAACTTTAAAAGTGCCATTACTAAAGAAAAACCCAAACCTAGTCTTTAGGTATTATTTTTTTTTTTTCTGAAGGGGAATTATCTGTCCTTTTCTGTATGCAACCCCACGAGGTTTCCCTCTGGCTTGTCATTTTTTGTGGAAATTTGTCCCACAGAGAACATGTGCCCAAACCCGGGCGGTTTTAAGAAAAAAACCCCCCTCTTTAAAAAAACCGGTTTGCAAAATTTCCCCCTTGAGGAGGGGGGGGGTTTCCCTCATGCAACCCAGAGGGAAAAAATCCCGTCAAATTTTAAAAAAGGGCCGCGGAAAATTTTTGGGAAGGGGTTGAATTGCTGAAACGCCTGGGGGGGCGTTTTAAAAAAATTTGCTGGCCCCATTAACCCCAGGGGGTCTTTCCTGCGGGCTTTTCCCTCGGCCCCTTTTTCTCCCCCTCCTGTAATTCAGAACCACTTGGAAATTGTAGGGGGACAAAGAATGGGGAGGGGTTTTTAAAAGGGGTTTTTGGTTTCTTGGGGTGTGATTTAGGGGCCAGTGGAGGACTGCCCCTTAGGCTGGGGGGGAACAGACGCCCAGCCCCCCCGGGAGAAACACTGTTCCCCAATCGTTTTCCCTTTCCCCCTACCCCTCTCCTCTTGCCCCCTCCCACCGCCCCCCGGAGACCGCCTTTTAGGTCAAAAGGAATGGTTGATAATGTTAATGGGGAGGTTTGTTGGGGGGTTTTCAAAAAGGGGAGTTTTTGTCCCTGTAGTAGGTTTGTATAGGGTGCGGGAATACCCTAAACGGCCCAGGGACGCTCGTTTCCCCCTAAGTCAAGTTAACCCGCATGGGGGGTTCGGTTGGGCCCCCCCCGGTGCCCCGTTTGAAAGCCCTGGCTTTAATTTATTTTCCCCCCCATTTCCCACCCAGTGTAATGGGTACCTGCCCCCCTTTTAGGGGCCGGGGGGAAGGTAAAGGGCCAAAAAAGAAACCCCCGGGCCGGAAAGGCCCCTTGGGCCCCCCATTGTTTATGTTGGCCCTTTCCCCCCTTGAGAAGCTGAGGCCTCGGTTTGCCCCCACTCCCCTCAACCACATAGGTTATGGGACCCCTTACCCTTTATCTTTTTTAGTAGGTTGTCCAAAAATTTTGCCCGTAACCCTTTTTTCCCGGGAAAAGTGACCCCTTTCTTTTCCCTTTTTCCGAGGTTTTTGTATAAAGTTTTTTTGGGCTTTTCCCCCCTTGGTCTATCTGTATTTTTTCCTTCATTTCTGATTGTTTTTTTTTCCCTTTGGGTTTTTGGTTTTTTGGGAAACTGTTTTGCTTTTTTTTTTCTAATTTTTTGCAGGCCCCCCTTCTCTCGTTTGGAGGTAATGGTTGAATTTCCCTTTGGTTTTTCCCCTTTCATTTTGACAACCCCCCCATTAAACCCCCGTATTTGAGTGTGAAGAGTTTTCCCCGAGGAAAAAACCAATGTTCAAGAAGAATGGGGTCAGCCCCCCACTCCTCCCCGGCCCGTGGGTATCAGGCCCCCTTTAACACTAAATTTTTTTGTTTCCCCATATACATTTTTTTTTTTTCCCCATTTTGGCCCAATTGAGAAATTTTGATTTAAATTAAATTGTTTTAACCCCTACCATTTTAATTTTTTGGGTTTGTAAATTTCCAATGGGATGGTGTTGATGTTGATAATGGTGATGGTGACCCAGGATGGTGATAAAACAGGGGGGTGTTGCCGAAATTTGTTTAAAGACGCCCCAAAACAATGATGCTCCCAAACAATGATGGCCCAATGATGATGGAGAAAAAACAAAGTTGAAAAGCCCCAGGGGAAACAATTGCACAGATGGGGAATTTAACATTGGCAACTAGAAGGGTTTACCACGATGGAAAATTGAAAGTTTTTTTAAACTGCCCTTCCCCCGGTTCAAGTCCATGACAGGAAAAAGGGCCCCCCTTTGTTTTCTTTTCCCGTTTCTGTTTTTAAACCCCAAGCCCCTTTCCCTTTTTTTCCCTTTGCCTCCTTTCCCATCCCTCTGCCCTCCACCCCTCAATTTTTTTAAACCCCCAGCAACAGAAGGAGGGGACCGGAAGTCCCCCTTTAAGTACCCCCCCCCTGATAAGAACCCCCCCTTTTCCCATACCCCAACCACGGGGGGGGGGGGGGGGGGGGGGGAAACTGCCCTTTAAGGCTGTTCCAGCAATCAGTCCCAGTGCCCACCCGGGCCCCTTCCCAATTTCATTGCCCTTTAAAATTGCTTTGTGCTTGTACCCGAGCAGGGGATTGTGGGAGAGAGGGGTTTTGAAATTGGCTTGCCCCGAAAGCAGTGTTGTTCCTGCACCCCCTTGTTTCCCCGGTGAGGAAAGTTCTTTTTTCCCCGGGTTCCCCTCCCCCGGGTCCTGGAAGTTTAGGGATGGAGAGAGGGAAACCCCGGAACCCCTTGATTTGAAATTTTGGGGGGGGAAAAGTTTAAGCTTCGTTTAGCTCCAAACGTATTTGATTGTTTTTTTCTTAATTGTTTAGTGATATAAAACTTAATGCTTGGGAAAATTAACAATTTAAATTAGGCTACGCCCCTTAAAAAACCCATTCAGGACTTTTTTTTAAAAAATCACCCCCATTTGGGGGTTTTCATGCGGGTTAAAAAATTGCGTGTTATTGAGGAGGGGGGGTTATCATTGATGAAAGAAAAAAATGGGAAAAAATTTTCCCCCCTTTTAAAAGATGGAAAAAAAAAAATTTTTCCCCTTGTTAAGTACGAAAAATTGTGGGAAATTTTCCTTTGATTTTTTTTTTCGAAAACCCTTTTGGGCAAGTGATTCAGTAAACAAAAGGGTTTGATTTTTGGTTTCTAAAATTGAAAAGGGGTAAAAACCGGGCTATTTTGAAATTTAGAACGTGTTATTTTCCCCCCCCCTTCTGGTTCCTTTTCCGGGGAAAAAAACCCTTAAAAATTAATTAATTTTCCAAAAGATAAGGAAAATTTTCCCGGGCCGTTACCCCTTTTAAACATTAATCAAACTTTTAAGCTTAATTTTGAACCCTGCTCAAAACTATGAATAAAACTTAAAGTTTTGAATACCCGAAAAAAACCCCCTTCTCTTCAATCCCAACCCCCTATTATTCTTAATATTTATATTTATGTGTCATTCTGGGGGAAAAAGAAATTTAAAAAATTGGCCAGGTTACCAGTCTAACTACCCCCAAAAGGGGGGAAACCAAAAAAATATTTGCCCCCTGACCCTGTGTTTTTAAAAGGGTTTCCTTGAGGGGAAATCTGGTAGTGTTACCCCAAAAAGGGGCAGCACAGGGATTTAAAACCAAAGCAGCTTTTAAAGTTTTTGAAACCCGGGGGAAAACCCCAAATTTCCCAATCTCCAAAATGTGCAGTTTTTCCCTAAATGCTGCAAGAAAATGTAGGGTTAAACCAAGTGCAAATGAAAGCTAGAACGGGCCCCAAAAGCAGTTTTTTTCCCAATATCTGGGTTTTTTAAAAGTAAAATTGGTCCCTTTAGGGAAAAATAATCCTCTTTTTTTAAATTATTATTCTTTAAAAACCTGAAAAAAGGGAAAAAGAAAGAGAAATTAGAAAAATGGGGGGGGAAATACGGGACGGGAAAAAATGGAAATGGAAGAAAATTGAATTTGTTTTTGTTAAGCCTTATCCCAGAGATTGGGTTACTTTTTGCTTCCTTTTCTGTTCCCTGTTACTGTTTTCTGTTTCTTTCCCCTGCTGAATTTCTCTTCTCTCAAACCCCAAAATCCCTTTTTGGCCCCCCCCCCCCGTAAAATTTTCCCATCCTGGGGGGGGTTTTGTTTTTGGTAGGTTGTACGCTAGCCCCAAAAAAGAAAGGGCCCTGTTAAAAACCCCGGGGGGAAAGCAAATCAAAAAGTTTTCCCTTCCCTAACTCACCCTTTGGTGGAAAAGCCAAAAACCAACCCCGGCCCCAAGGCCCAAAAGGCCCCCCTGGAAAAAATTTTCCCCAGGGTGGGAGTCCAAAAAGAAAAACCCGTTACCCCAAATGTTTGGGCCCGTGAGGCCAATTGCCCGGGCAGAACCCCCCCTCCCCCATTTGTTACTAAAAATGGTTTTGGGAAACCCCGTTCAAGTGGTTCCCCCTTTTCCCTGATAACCTAAATCAAAAACCAACCCCCGGGAAAAAACCCCCAAAGAAATGCCCCCCCAAACCTGTACAAGGAAATGTAAGCCCTTGAAAATCGTGGTTAACCCTAAAAAGGAGAGGCACCAACCCCCCTTGGGTGGGGCAACCCCCCCTCCAAGCCTTTCCCAAACCCCCGATCTTTTCCCATGTTTTTCCTCCCTAAAAAAGTGTTTTACCCAAACCTCCCCCACAGGGCCCAGAAACCCCGGAGACCCCAAAGTAAAAGAGAGGCCCACCAAACCCCAAAAACCCCCCACATTTTCCCCTATCATTCCCCCCCCCTTAAAATTTGGTCAGTTGGGATAAAAGATGGGGTTTTAAATGATGCTTTGGAAGTGCTCCAAGCTTGCCCTTTAGGGCTTGATAGAGCCGTACTCTACCCCTGGTGTTGCAAAGGGGTACCCCGGAAAAAGAAATCAAAAAGGTTCCCCCCCCCAAGGGGGGATTAACCAAAAATACCCCCAAAAATTCCCCCCCTGCTCAAGGAAATTCAAGCCAAAATTTCCCCCCTTAAAAATACCCAACCCCCCTTAAAAATAGGATAAAATTTTAAAAACCCCCCTCCCCCCCCCCTGGTTCCCCCCCCTAAACCCCCCCCCCCCCTTTCCCCAAATTGGAAATAAAACCCAACCCCCAAATTTAAAAACTGGGAAAAAAAAAAGGGAACCCCAAAAACCAAAAGTTTTCCCCAACCCCCCCGGCCCCCAAAAATAACCTGATGGGAAAATTTTCCCCCGAACCCACCGACCCTTCCCAACCCAAAAAGGAAAATCCCCCCAACAAAAACCGGGAATAAAATCCCCCCCCGCCCCCCGGCCCCACCCCCAAAATTGAGTTTTTCCCTTTCCCCCGTTCCCCCCCCCCCCACCCCCCCCCCTCCCCCTTGCCCAAATTTTTTGTTGTTTTGTTTCCCCACCCCTTTAAAAAAAAAAACCCTTTTTTCCCCCCCCCTTTTAAAGAAATGTTTCCCCCTTCATTTTTTTTCTTTCACCCAAACTGGCGGTTCAATTTTCCAAACTAAAAAAAAAAAGTGGAATTTTGAAGGAAAAGAAAAAAAAAAGGGATCATGTCCCAGGCTGGATCCCCCGATTTTCAAAGAAAATGTTAAAAATCCTTATTTTAAACCCGACCCCGGGGCCCTTTTCCCCCCCAAAAAATTTGCCCCCCTTTTCTCTTTAAAATGGGTTTTAGGACCCGGGTTTTTCGTTTTTTTCCCGGGTGAGATTTTTTAGTTAAACTTTCTTTTGGTGACTTTTCCCTTTCCCTTAAAAATAAAAAAAAATTAAACCCCAGGTTTTCCCTTGGAATAGTTTCCCCCTTACTTCGTTTATTTTTTGGAAAAAAAAAGGGCCAAAATTAAAAAGTCATCTCCTTTTAAAACTCCCCCAGCCCTTTGTTTTTTTCTTTCTTTTGAAAACCCTGTTTCAAAACAATTTTGGGTTAAAGGAACAAAAAAGCAGACTTGAAAGAAAAGGGAACATGCAAAAAGTTTTCCCCCCTATTTGCTTTTGAAAAACCCCCAACTAAAAAAGGGAAAAATGCAAAAGAAAAAAAATAGAAAAAAAAAAATTTAAGGGTTTCCCCCTTTAAATTTTTGGAAAAAAGGTTTGCAAAATCCCGATCTCTTTTTTGCTTTTTGGTTTAAAAATCCTCCCCAACCGAAAAAAAAACCTAAACCCCCCAAAACCCCAAACCCCCAAAAAAATTTGCGGTCTGGAAAGAAAAAATAAAAAAAATTTTAGGGAAAAAAACCCCCCGAAAAACGTTTTAAAAAAAAAAAAAGTTCCGGCTCCTTTGTGTAAAAAAAAAGAAAAAAAACATTTGGTCCTCAAAAATTTTCTTCCTTCCCGGGTTTCCTGTCCCCTTTTTCTGAAAAAACCCCCCAATTTATAATTTTGGTTCTTTTGAGGTTGAAAAGAGAAAAATCTTACCCTTGGAAGGTTCTTTGGAGGGAGTTTATTTTGAAATGGTACGTTCAAAATTTTGGGGACCCCTATAAATTTAATTTTTTTCTAAAAGTCGTTTTTGGGTTTAAAATTGGTGTGTGGTGTGTGTGTGTGTGTGGGGTTGGTGTGTTTTGTGTGTGTGTGTGTGGGTGTGTGTGTGTGTTTTGGGTTGTTCCCCTTTTTAAAAAGGGTCAAAATTAAAAAAAACAAGGAATATTTTTTAGTCCTATCTGCTGACACAAAGGAAATTAAAAGGGAAACATGTCATATAAAATGTTCCCTATCACGATTTTTTTTGTTTTTTAAGAGCATTTTTACCCAAATAGCCAACGGTCTGTTCAAAGAAAATTAAAATTTATTTGACTTTTTTAGTTGAACACCCTACTTTAAACCCTTTGTCAAATCAGCTTTAAAACCCAACAAAAAAAGTTTTTTCCCATATTTTTTTTTTTAGATCTAACAATTAAAATCTTTAGCATTTTCCCTTATTTTTTGGTTTGCAACAAATGTTCAGGGAAATTGAAAGCATGATAAAGAATTTTTTGTTGTTTAGTGTACAAAAAAAAGAAAAATTAAATAATAATAAAAATTTATAATTTTTAAAAATTTAATAAAAAATTTTTTTAAAAAATTAATAATAAAAATTTAATAAAAAAAAAACAGAAAAAAAACAAACAATGATGAAACTTTTGATTTGTATAAGGGAAAAAAACCAAAAAACACTGGGGAAAAAAAATGGGCTTAGCCCTTACTCCAAAATGCTTCATTTTGTTTTTAATCCAAGAAAATTTTTGGGAAAATTAAGCATTGTGGGGGAAATTTTGGTTGATTGATTTGATTTGTTTTGATTTATTCCTTTTGTATCGAGGAAAATTGGAAAAAAAACTCTTGCGGGTTTTTACACCCAGTGCCCCGTGTGTATGCGTTTTGTAAATGTCATTGTTCCCCCGGCACACGTTTCCCTTTTCCTTTTACGAAAAGCGGAACAGGATTTAAACCCCGGGGCGAAAAGGGATGTTTTGCGGTAGTTCGCACCCGGGGGCCTCGGTTTAAAGTTTTAAACCAAAGGGGACTGTGGTGTGCCAGATTTGGGTACACTTGACATAAAAAAACGAGTGTCTTTTGTGGGCATTTTGGATAAAAAAAAATTGGGTCGCACTTTTTCCCATTACCTCCTGAAAGTAAAATTTTTGTTTTTCCCTTTTCACTTTTAAATTAAAAAGCAAAAAGCCAAACCCGGACCAAAGACAGAAAAATCCTGGCCTGGCCAATCCCAAAAGTTAAAAAGGGAAAAAGGAAAGGGTTTAAAAGTGTTTTTTTTTAAAAAAATTGGGGTTTCCTGAGAGCAGTTTGGTTGGGGTTTTTTTTTCCTATAAAAAAAACCCCTTTTTTTTTTCCCTTTTTGTCGGTTTGAAAAGTGAAGACAGAAAAGGGGGAAAGCCAAACCCGGGGAAAAGGTCGGTTAGGTGCTAATAAAGGGGAAGGGAGATAAGCAGCAAAGGCTAAAACTTTTCCCTTTTTGTTGCCATTGGAGTTGCATGGCATTAGCCCCTTTCTTTTTACCATGACTTTTAAAAGTCACGTTAGGTCCATTTTTATTCCCCGTTTTTTTCTTTCCCCCAATCTTTTTGGCACTTTTCCCTTCCCTTTTTTTTTACCATTTTAATGTCATCGTTTTGCTAAAAACCCCCGGGCCCAAATCAATGATTTAACCAACATTGTTTTTTCGGCATTTTTTAAACATCTTTTTCCCCCGGGAAATACTCGTCGCAAAAAATGTTGTTTTTTGTTGATCTTAACGTTTTGCTGATTAGTACCTTGACCCAAGAATTTGAATACACGGATAAATAATGACTGGGAAAAGAGAAACCCCAAAATTTCCCAAATTTAATAAACATCTTTTTTGGAAGGGTCAGGGTTTTGAAAAGTGTGTTGCTTGTGAACATTGTGTATCTTTACTAGAATAGCACTGTTAAAATTTTCCTGTTGTTGTTAAACGCCCCAGACGAAATTATTTTTGCCGGGTCTTTAAAAGCAATTTACTTTGGGTTTCAAACCCCGTAATAGTAATGAAGATAAATTAAATTAATTAATGCTATATCTTGAAAAAACAGGCACAGCGTTTTGTTTTGAACCTAATCTTTACAATGCGGGCCAAATTAACTGTTAACAGTTTTAACAAATTCAAATGTGTACCCCTTTTTGTACCCGAAAAAACCCAAATTTGTCGTTGGGGGGAGAACTGTTCTCTTTTTTAAATCTTTTGAAAAAAGAAAGCCCGGGTTTAATGGACCCCGAAGGAAAAACCCTAAGACAAGAAGGTTGGACCGTAAAAGGAACAAAAATTAGAAAAAAAGAAGGGGGGGGAGAAAAGGATAAAATTTCCAGCCAAGATTTTCCAGGGAAAATTTGGGATGCCCTCTGTTCTGAAAATCCCCCTTTCCCCCCCCTCCCAAGGGGGACTGTGCAGTATTGGGTGAAAATTTCTTTTTTTTTGGTAGGGAAAGCTTTTTGTTTAAAAAAGAAAATCCTCAGAAATGGTGAGTGTTTGCTAATTTCTGCTACTTTTACTAGAAGAACTTCGGGAAATTGAAACACAGCAAAACAAAGGGAGGTGCTATTTTTTTTTTTTTTAAACTGCTAATAGAAAGATCTCTGAAAATGAACACTGCAGAAAAGGTGGAAATTTTAAATTTTTTTGTGGCCTACTGGAAACCAAACTCGTAGGAAAAAAACTGTATCATAGGGGGGAGTAATTTTTTGCTACTGGAAAAACCCTCTCGGGCGAAAAACCCCCTGCAAATAAAAAAAAAAAAAATTAATTTGGTTTGGCACTGGGGTTTGGGTTTTTTTTTTCCCCAAAACCCCCAAGTGGGGTTTTCTGAAGGAAAAAATCATTTGCCCTAATCTGTTTTTCACTTTCTTTAAAATTCCTCCAGCAGTCATCTTTTTTTTGGGGACCATTGCAACCCGCCAAGCTGCAGTTAAACCCAAAAAAAAAAAACCATCCTGTAAAAAAAACGGAAAACTTCATGGCCTCGGGGGGGAGTTTTCTTTCCTTTCCCGCAGGCAAAAACGACAAACTCCCGTCAATTATTTTTAAAAAGATCGGGACAATTTCCCCTGATTGCGAAAACAGGGCCCCGGGGTTTTTTTTCCCTGTTAGTTGGGAAATATTAAAGGGATTTTTCCCGAGGGCGTTTGCTTTGGCATCTTTTTCTCCATTTTAATTTTTTTGAGCCTTTTGGGAGGAAGGAAAGGGAAAGCAGGGAAAGAAGAGGAGGGTGGGAAAAATTGGGTTTGGGAAATGAAAATGCTGCGCTTTTGTGTTAACCTGTATTCCTTTTTTTTTTGCCATAAACTGGGTTTTCAAGGGTTATTATTTTTTCCCTTTACTCGCAAACATTCTTTTCTGGGTTTTTTTTAAGTGCGGCCCCTTTAATATTTCCTTGAAGGGTTTTTTGCTTTTGTTTCCCATTAAATTTTTTTTCGTTCTCTTTTTATGCCTAGGAAGGGTTTCATTGCAAATCCGTGATGACGAAAAATTAGCTAAAAATTTTCTGAAAGTTTATATGGGCTTCCTTAGTCCTCCCATTTTTTACTTAAAAAAGGGCGCGTGATTCTGACTTCCAAATTTTTCTCCTTTTTACTGCCCGTTGCTATATACTTCTGCTGGGGGGAAGGGTTACAAAGAAATAGAAGAGAATGCAAAGAGGAAGAAAGCAAAGAAAAAGAATGCAAAGAAAAAGAAGTAAAAAACAAAGAAGAAAAAGGGGAAGGGAAAAAAACCAAAAAATTTGCAAAGAATGCAAAGAATGCAAAGAAGAAAAAAGAAAAAGAAGAAAAAAGGGAAAAAGTAGAGAAAGAAAAAAGAAGAAGAAGGAAGAAGAAAACAAAAAAACAACAACAAAACCAAGAACCAAAAAACACCCAAAACAACAAAAAAGAAACCCAAAAAGAACCCAAAAACAGAAAAAAGAAAGCAAAAAAGATAATAGCATGTGGGCATAGGGCCCGTGGCTAAAGTGTTAAAGCTCCGATCCCCATGGCGCGGTTTCGAGCCCTCACCCAGACAAACCATTCAGGAAAAATTTCCCCCCGAGTCAACAAACAGTACCAATTCCAAAAAACCCCCTCAAGCCCTTTAAAATTCCAAAAGCAAAGCAGACAATTTTTGTTTTCATTTAAAATCGGTTTTGTCTTTGGGAAGAGCAGGCCAATTTTCCCCGGCCCCGCCCGGAAGGGTGGGTTAATTTTTGGGAAAAAACACTTACAATGGTTTTCGGGGTTTAGCACCTTCCCTTTAAAGCCAAAAATGCAGTACATTAAAAAATGGTGGGCCAAAAGAAACAAACCCCGTGCAAAAACCCGGAGTTTTAAGGGTGAAGAAACAGAGAAGAAAAAAGGGATTTTAAAGGGGATTTATCAGTGAAACAAAGATCAACATCATCATCAAACATATCCAAAATTTATCAATTCCCTTTATCATGTAATTTCTAATATTTGGGTGATGATATGACGGGCCCAAAAGACGACGATGATGATGATGATCATTATCATCCCCGTTTTTGAAACAACGAAAAAGATTGGGATGAAAATGCGGGGGAAAAGATGCGGTGAGGACCAATTTAAGTGATGATAATAATGTGATGGTGGAAAGTAGTGGGAAAAATAAATTTTTCTTAAAAGGGAATAAAAAACTAAAAAACAGGGCATTTCAAAAAGCATTTTTAAAAATTTTAAAAAATACCTTTAAGGAAAATAGATTTATAAAGGTTTATCAAGAATAAAAAAATTTTAAAAAAAAGGAAGAAAAAAAAGCATCGTTCCTTAAACCCCCAAACCCCCTCCCAAATTTTCTTTCTCCGACTCTGGGTCCGCCCCCCTAAAATTTCCCCCCCCCACCAAACCCCCCTGTCCCCCATCCCCCCCCCCTTGTTCAGGAGTTTAGACACAAAAGGATGGGGCCCGGAAATATCCCCTTTAAGGGAGAGTCCCCCTTTTTTTAAAAGGGGCCCCGGCCCAGCATCCTCAGGCCCGTTCCAGCAATTTAGTGCATTATAAACGGTTGTCCCTGTAAAAATTTACCGGGGAATTGCTGTTTGCTTGCAGCGGGGTTTTTGGGCCCTGTTTGGGGGTGCTGGGCCCTGTTTTTTCGGGACGTGGTTTCCCTTTTTCCACAAATGGCCAGAGCCGGGGTTTAAGGGGGGTAAAATACACCCGGCCAAATTTCTGCTCCCCCCCCTCAGGGAAGCTTTTTCTGTTCAAACGGGCCCCGGGGCCACATGAAAACTTTGTTTGGGGGAAAAGATCAGCTTACCTTAAAAGGGGCCCAAGTTTTTTGGGGGGGAGTGGGGGGTGTGAGAGTTTGCTTTAATTTTTCTCTGATGGTGATCAAAACCCCTTTTCCCCTGTGCTTGCAAAATTGCACAATTTTCAGTAGGTTTTTATCAAAGCTCTGCCAGAACAATCCAGACAATTAATTATCTTTAAAAAAAAAAATCCCTGTGGCCCATTTCAGCTGAAAGGGTTTTCTAGATTTTGTGAAGTGTGGGTTTTTTCCCGTAAAAACCCTTTTCAAATTTTTTTTCTTTTTGTATTGTGTTATTTAAGCTTGGTTTTGAGTTTTTTTTAAGTTTCTGTTTTATGAAAATGATCGCTTTCTTTTTTTTTACTTTTCCTAACTTGGCTAGGGGATCCGAGGTTTAAACAATGGGGGGTCTTTGCGTATTTGGAAACGTTTTTGCCCACTTTAAGTTGCCCCAAATTTTGATTCGGTGGATAAAAAACATTTTTTACTTTAAGCAAAAGGAGAAAATCCAATTTGAAAATTAGGGTTAAAAACCATTAGCCCTTTTTTCGTATTTGTTTTCACAAAATCGATTAAACAAATTTCCCAAATAAAGTTCTGTATTGTCTTGTTCGTCCTTTTTTTTTCTATTTAATTTCCCTTTTCCAAAAAATTTTTTTGGGCTGTCAATTTTCCTACTATTTTTTGTGATTAAAAAAAGAAAAATAATTTTTAAAAAAATTTTCTGCGGGGGTACTAGGGAAAAAATAGGGCTCCCTAGTAAAAATCCCCGTTTCATTTGGGAATTTGGATTTCTCTGGCCCGTTTAAGCAAAATTTGAGTTGGCCCGTGTTTAAAAAAGGGGAAAAAAATTCACAGAAATTTCTTGAGGTTTTGTATTTTGTCCCGGGTGTGGTTTAAACCCTTGAAATGGGGGTTGTGTTCTTTCTCAAAGGACCCATTTTTTTTCGTGCTCTGAAAGTGCACATGTGCTTTACCTCATATGCAAAACCCTTTTTCCCCCCTTTTTGTATCCCCCAGAAGGGAAAAGGGAAGGACAATGGCTCTTGCATTTGAAAAAGAAATTTTTTCTCCCGATGGGGAAAAACCCCTAATTTGTTGTATTCTTTCTGTCCCTTTGCCCCCTGGGTTTTAAAACCCCAAAAGCCAAATCAAACGTTGTGCTTTAAACTATGTTGCTTTCTCAGTTCCTTTCCCGAAACTATGTAGGTATTGTTTTTCCCTAGGCCAAAAAAAACCATGCCTAGGGACCCAATTTAAGGTAATAAAAGTTCCTTTTTTGCGTTTTCTCGCAAACGTGTTTAAATTCTTTTTTTTCGGTTTATTGAGGGGTAAATATAGGTGAAAATGCCCATGGTTGTAAAAATGTTTCACACACCCCATTTTAAGAACCCCCTTACCAACACCCCATTCCAGAACATAATAAAACACACACACACACACACACAAAACACACAACACACACACAACGGGACCCCACACAAACACGGGACGCGCACACCAAAAAAAACACACGCGCAACTACACCATACGGCCCCCACACACAAAACACGCAGGGACGCACACGCACACGAAATTACCACCACACAGTACCCCACTCCCCCTCCCCCCCAAAAAGTCCCCTTGGGTGAGACTAAAAAAAACCCAGGGGTCCCCTGGGGCCAAAAGCACACAAAAGTACATCTTGCCCCACAACAAAAAGCCCCTCCGCTTTTCGGGAAAAAGTTGACCAATTTTGTGCCCGTGGGAAAAAGGATGACAAAATTTACGGAAATTTCCCGAACCCCGGGGATTAAAATGAAAAAAAATCCATTTATTGCATTTCCATGGGAATGCCCAGGGTTTGCAATCTCTCTTTTCTCTTCTCTCTCTCTCTCTCTCTCTCCTCTCTTATCTCCCCTCTCTCTCTGCTCTCTCTCTCTCTCCCCTCTCTCTCCCTCTCTCTCTCTCTCTCTCTCCCCTCCCCTCTTCTCTTCTCCTCTTCTCTCTCTCTCTCTCTCTCTTTTTCTCTCTCTCCCCTTTTTCTCCTCTCTCTTCTTCCCCTCTCTCTCCCCTCTCCCCCTCTCTCTCTTCTCCCCTCTCTCTCTCTCTCTCTTCTTCTCTCCCCTTTTCTCTCTCTCTCTCTCTTCCCCTCTCTCTCTTCTCTCTGCTGAGTTCTATTGTGAAAAAAGTTTGGGAGGAAAAAAAAAAGTGGAGGTACCAACTTCTCCCAATCATTTTGAAAATGGAAACCCTTTGAATCTATCAAAAGAATTTAATAAAAAAATAAAATGAAAAAAAATTTAGGGAATTTTTTTTTCTGTGGGGTTCAAAGGAAATTTTTTGGGGCCTTCCCCGCCACCCGATCTCAAAATTTTGGGGTGGGTTTTCGAAGGAAAAGTTTTGGGGGGTCTGTTTTTTTTTCTTTTCTGCTTAGATTTCGCCCTTTATTAGAAAATGATTTAACCCGGTTTTCTGGACAGGAACAGACTGTGTCACCTGTTTCTGCCCTTTTCCAAGGGTCAATTAATAGAAAAATAAACGTTGTTTGGCTTGAAGGAAATGAGTCTGAAACCCTTGGGTTTAAAACAATATCCTTTTTAAATTGGGGGGGAAGGGGGTTTTTGTTATGGATTTTTTTATTGTATTTGTTGGCGGGTTAAAGGGGGCTTCGATGGTTGTTTTTTCAAATGCAAAATGTTTTAAAATTCGTGGATTTTAAATCAGTAATCAATAGATCTTTGCTCCCTGCCTCACTTTAGTATTTTGCTGGG
This sequence comes from Stramonita haemastoma, assembly GCA_030674155.1. Classification (NCBI taxonomy): domain Eukaryota; kingdom Metazoa; phylum Mollusca; class Gastropoda; order Neogastropoda; family Muricidae; genus Stramonita; species Stramonita haemastoma. Next base: position 3,458 of record JASPKP010004380.1, on the reverse strand, counting down.
GCTGTTTTTTATGTTTAAAGTCTGTCCCGTCTGTCTGTTGTCTGTCTGTTTGTTTTGTATATGGGGGAAAGCCCCATTTCCTCTTGCACGTCCCCTGTCTGGGGGCTGCCCCAAACACCCCAGAAATTTAGGGTCCTTGGAAAAGGGAAAGGGAAAAGCCTTTAAAATTTCACTGAAAAAGTGGAAAGCCTGAGGGCGGTCGGGGTTTCCCCGGGAAAAAAAGCCCCTCCTTCTTTGGGGCGGTATTTTGGGAGCTTCCGCCAAAAAATTCCCCTTTTGTTTTCTGGGTCTCAGAATTAACCTTGAGGGTGGGGTAAAGGGGAAGGGGGCAAAAAGTGGGAAAAAAAAGCTGTTGGAAAAACCCAGAATTTTTTTATTTAGCTTAAAAAAAATTTATTCTTTTATACTGGGGGATTTTGGGACCCAAGCCCTTCTTTTGCTTTTTTGAACCTTCCTCCCCTGTGGGATGAAGTTTTTGTAAAACTTTTTCACCCGTTCCCAAAAGCACACTAATTTGGCCCCCCTTCGAAAAATGGGGGAAAGGGTTTTAAAAGTGTGGGGAAAAGGGGCCCCCGGGATGCGTTCGTACAGGGGTCTGGGGGGTTTTTAAAATTTATCAAAGGAAATTTTTTGGGGAGAGTGGAGTCAGCACCAGGGGAAAAACCCCTAAACGGTAATCGGGAAAAAGGGGGCACCTTTTTTTCGGCCAAAAGGGTATCCCCCAAAAAGGAAAGTTGGGGGTGGGGGGGAGGGGGTAGAATGAGGCCCTTTTTTTGTCAAAGACTGCCTCTTTAAAACTAAAGTCTCAAGGGGATATCCATTCCCTCCAAAAATGGTTTTTCCCTTTGATCCATCAGCTGTTTCCTTTATTCAGAGATTGGGGAGGCAATTTTGGGGGGATAACTCGTTGGGAAACAAAAACCATCCTGTACAGTGTTTGAAAGGCCCTTTTACTTACCTCAGGCCGGGTGTACAGTGGCAAAAGGGCCCAAAAATGGGTTTGTTTTTCCCGGGTTTAATTCAATTTATTTGTTTTTATTTTTACTAAAGGGCGTTTTTTCCCTTTTTTTTCACATTCTTTGTCTAATTTTTTTAGTTGGGGTTTTTTGGGAACCCTTTTTTTTTGTTGTAAGAATACTACTGCCTTTGCCATAGGAAGCTGGGGTTTTCCTTAAAACCAAAAGAAAAAAAGCTTTGGGTTTTAGCTTTCTCCCGTCAAAATCACTTCTCTAGGGTTGCAAGCAGATTTGGCAGTGTAGTACCAAAAATTGTGCATGCTAGGGGTTTTCCCTTGAACTGGAAACTGCTCTCAGATCGATGGAAAGGGGCCCCTTCCCCCTCCACAATCAAATTTTTCCTTGTTTTTAAGACTACAGCAATTCATTTCAGTGACAGGGAACGACCTCTGACATGCACTGATTGCGAAACAGCCTGTAGCTATTTTTCCCGGTTAAAGGGCAAAAAGTTTGGGAGCTACAAAAGGGAAAAGGGTTCCCCCCCTAGGCTATTTTTGTGTTTAATCTCAGCCCTGAGGGAGGAAAGAGAGAGATGGGTGACGGAGACGGTGTATGAGGGGTGTGTGTGGATGAGTGGGGTTGAGGGGTTTCCCTTCTTTGTCGGTTTTTTTTTTTTTTTTTAAATTAACTTCTTTTTGCTTTTTTTCCCAAAAATTTTTTTTCTTTTGTTTTTCTGTTTTTTCCCTTTTTGTTTTTTCGGGCAGTACCATACCCCTCTGCTTCTCTTCCTGTGCAACCAGTCTCTGTTTTCTCTTTAAAACACAGTGCGGTCCCCCTTTATGCCCTTGTATGGTATGTTCCTCATGTTTTCCCCTTTGTGGAATTTCTTGCTTCCTTTACCACAAGGTTTTGTTCTTTGTCATTTTCCAATGTTAAAAATTTTGGGGTTGTTTTTTTCTTTTATGAGGTCCCCCAAAACATCTACAATGAATAAACTGGTTTTCCTTTGCAAGTAAACATTTAATTTTTTTTCTCTTTTCAAAAAATCCACTTCTCTAAGTCGGTCGCATGCAGCATTGGTGTACGACCTGAGCTTGCATTGTAAATTTACACCAAAATATGAAATTTCCCCTGTGAAAAAAATGACTAGGGTTTTGTCCAGTCAACCCCCTGTTCTGCAGGAAAAACAGCGGACTATTGGGGACCCCCCCCCCCCCCAGAATCATGATAAAAGTACCCAAGTGCTGAATACCCCAAAAGTTTTCTATGAAAAGATTTTTCATGAACCCAGCCCCTCGGGACACTTTGCTTGAGGTATCCCCCCCCCCCCCCTCCCCCTTCCCCTCTTTTTGCCTCTAAATCTAGCCAGGGTGAAAACGGGGGGGAGACAAGAAAAGGGGGGAGGGGGATATAAAGAATAAAAATTGGTTTTTTAAAAAAAGGAAGGGGGTTTTAGAATGAAAGATGGGGAGGGGAAAAAAAGAGAGGTGGGGGGGTTGGAAAATGCCCTGTTTGTCAGGGTTCCCTTCAGCCCCACCCCCCCACCCACTCACTCCACCGTTCTCTGTGTTCTAGTTGGCTGGTAATTTCCCCTTTTTTCGTTTTCGGTTGTGTTGCCCTCATTTTCCCTTCGGTTTGCAACCATTCCCTGTTCTTGTCAGAGATCGGGGAGGGGGGGGAGGGGGGGGGGGGGGAGTTGAAGGATCTTGGGGGGGGGGAAGGGAGGGGAGGGGCAGGGGCAAAGTGCGGGAGGTTTTTGGTCTTTTTTAAGGGCAGTGTAGGATGGATATGCTACCCGCTGCTATTTGCCGGGTTGAATTTCTTTTTTGCTGTTTTTTTTTTTTTTTTTTTTAAAACGCTGGGGTTTTGGGTTTTGTTCCCCTTTTTTGTTAATTTTTTTTTGGGTTTCTAGTGAAGTTTTTGTTTTTGTTTTTTGTCGGGTTTCCCCCAACTAGATATTTCTCATTTTGTTGAAATTTTTTCCCACTCTGTAATTGAACACTATGAAGATTCTCCAAAAAGTAATTGAAATTTTTGTTATGCTTTTCAAAGAGATTATTATATTTTCTTGTTCTTTGTGTCCTTTCATACCAGCAGCATTTTTTTTTGTTTCATCGAACAAAAATAATTTTAAAAAGGGAAAAACAAAGCTTACTTATAACATTATTTTTTGATCAGGTTTTATTTTATGCAGTTAATGGGGACACTAAGACTTCAGGGTTTGGGTTTTTAAAATTTGTGGACATTTTCAAAGAAGGATTTTTTGTGCTTCAGTATAAAGTTTTTTAAAAAAATGTAGCTCTTTTTTGTTGCTTAATTTATTGTTTTAAATTTCAAATGTTTTAAATTTCAGTTTGTTTTTAAATAAAAGATTGTGCTCACTTGGGATTTTATTTTTTGCCCCTTTTTGTTTTTCTAAAGTTGGAAAATTTGTAAGTTTGGGAATGTTGTAGGGGCCTTGTTTTATTTTGCCTCTGGGTTGTACATTTTCTTTATTTGTTA
>JASPKP010004379.1:12500-17738 GCA_030674155.1 Stramonita haemastoma | reverse complement strand
TGTGCCTGGGGTGTTGTGTCTTCCTTTCAACGTATATTATAAAAATTCCCCCACAATGTTGTTTTTTGGCCCTGTGGTGGGGCGCGCATGCCCCCGTTCTGTTTTCGCTAAACATGCCCAGGGCGTATTTTTGGGTGTGTATGTGTGTGTTTTGGTGTGTGTGTGTGTGTGTGTGTGTGTGTGTGTGTGTGTGTGTGGGGGTGTGCGCACCCCATGTTTGTGTATGTGCGTGGAAGCCCAAAATCAAAATTTTGTTTTGTGTAGGTGTGTGTGTTTTGGTGTGTGTGTTTGTGTGTTTTGTGGGGTGTGTTTTGTTTTGTGTTGTTTTATTATTTTTTTTAATTTAATCTTTTATATCGAGGATAACAGAATAAGCAATCATGTGCTTTTTTTTCATCCGGTCCCCGTGTGTATGCAGTTTTTGTAAATATTGTCATCTGTTCCCACCGGCACACGATGGCCTACTCTTACGAAAAGCGGAACAGGATTTAACGTGTGCGCAAGATGTTCTGCGTGCGTTCGCACACGGGGCCTCAATTTAAAGTCTCATCCGAAGGACTTTTCGGGAGAGTAGAGTCAGCACTGATGTTAACTCCAGGAGAAAAATCTCCTCAAAATTGCCAGCGCAATGTTCTGACCACTAGGCTATCGTCCCCCCCCCCCTGTGTGTGTGTGTGTGTGTGTGTGTGTGTGTGTGTGTGTGTGTGTGTGTGTGTGTGTGTGTGTGTGTGTGTGTTTGTTATAATGTCTATCCACTAACAAGCTATATTAGACTGGACAAGGGAATGAGGAGATAGGAGTGAATATATGTGTGTTTGTAAAGTTGAATGAATGATACAAGGAAAAATGATCTAACCATGAGAAAGTCATTGAACTACACATACAGAAGAAGACAAAGGAAAAAAAGATAAACTTGGGTAGGCCTAAGCTTGCATGTGTGCATGTGTGTGGTGTGTGTGTGTGTAAGTGCGTGTGGGTGTGTGTATGTGTGCGCGTATGAGCGTATGAGTGTGTATGTGTGTTTGTATGTGTGCGTGTGTGTGGCGCAGGCACCCACATGCATGTGTGTGTATGTATGCTATTACAGGCTATGGTTATCATAGGTAAAACAAAGTGACATTTGAACAAGCAAAAACACTAGCTTTAAAAGTATAGCAAATAAGCAACTGGACTTTGAAGCAAAAATTCACAAATTCCCAACATTAATAAAAAGTCACTTGAAACATTTTCTAAGAAGGATCAGAAATATCAGGCAAAAATGATTTTCAAGTTTGGCATTCAAGAATTAAATGTGTGTGTTTATTTATGTATTCTTTTACATATGTGTAGACATTTTTTTTACATGCCATTGTAGATGCAAACAAGGCAATTCTGAAGACAAGAACCAAGCCCAGAGTTGCCAGTTCCTTCTATCAAGGTGCACAAAATCTTTGTAAATGGCTGTGTAAACAATTCCATTGTCACCCCAGCACTTGTGGGCCACCTATCTCAGTTACTCCCCCTGCCTGCAATAAGTGCACATTGGCTACACTCCAGCTTTAGCTCGTGGGTCATTAAGTGCTTGTGAAAACACTTTTGGGCTGATTTTCACTGATCTTTTAGAGTAGGAAAAAATGCATGCACCTGTGCTTGTTTTGGGGATTGAGGACAGAGCAATACCAGGTAGTCACTAGAAAGTTGGAAATGATCATCAAATTAGGATTGCTTGTGTTCCTATGGTGCTGATCCCATACATGCATATTGTGCTTAGGAAGCTTGCAGATGACAAGGGACTGAGAGGAGTGCAGTGTTTGGTGACAAAAGTCAAAACCTAGAAAATTGTGAAAAATCACATGAGTTTTGAGCCAGAAGCTAGTTTTTAACTAAACAATTGCTTTTTGTTTGTTTACTGTTGTCTTTTTAAAAAAATTCTATGGATACCTTAGTATAGTGATATGAATGCAAGAGTACTAAAAAAGGTAGTGGTGTCCCAAACCTATGTGGTGGTAAGGGAGAGAGGCATCAGAGACCTCAGCTTCTCTAGGGGCCAGCATGTTGAGAGCAATGCCTATCTCCTCTCCCTCGCTGCTTTACCAGCCCTGACCCTAAAGCTGGGTACATGAGGCTAGGTGAACTTGGGGACTGTATTGAAACAAAGGTGCACAAGCAGTCACCCATCCACTTGGTAACCACATTCCATGCTGTTTAAGTTAGTTTGAGGAAGGCGAGTGCTCTGACTACTCAGCTGTCCCACCCCAAAAGGAGTACTGTAGGAAAACAAAGGGAACAGTGCCAAAACAAATACTGGTGTGTATCCATTGGGATGTGTGTGTGTGTGTGTGTGGGTGTGTGGGTGGGTGTGGGTGGGTGTGGGTGTATACAGGGCTGCTCAAAACAGGGAAAATCGGACTCTTTAGTTGGCGGCTGGCACTGCACTCTGTAACCCGAAATTCTACCCTACGGCTATCTAGGGCACTGCAGGGTCAGGGGTCAGAGTCCAGCATCTTGTGATGCCGCTACACTTTCCTTCTTTGCTGTCTGTTAGCAACTGGGCGAATTTTCATTTGAAAGGCATTTTTTTACCATAATTATGCTCCCGGATTCCCATCAATTGTTACAGAGTTCATACTTGAGTGAACAAAACTTAAATACTTGTTCTACTTGTTCGTGGTGACTGTTGTGCTGCTTCTTTTCATTAACTATTTATAACAAGGCAAGGCAAAGCATCTTATCTGTGTTCCCTTATGTAGGTATATGTGCCTTTTGTTTTATGTGAATCTTCTACTTGATGTGTTAACAGTTTATCTGTATGTTTGAGTGCTGTTGTGTTTGCTTGTGCTTTGTTGGTATTTACTAAGTTTGCTTTGTTTGTATCCCTAATTGTCTGAACATCAGTCAAGTGGTATATTCGAGAGCAAATGCATTTGTGTGTGTTGTGTGTGTGTGTGTGTGTGTGTGTGTGTGGTGTGTGTGTGTTGTGTGTGTGTGTGTGTGTGTGTGTGTGGTGTGCGTGCGCACGCATGTGCATGTCTTAGTGTGCTTTGCGTGCATGCGAGCATCTGTGTGTGTGTGCACGTGTGCGTATGTGTGTGTGTGCATGTGTGTGCGCATTCGTGTGTGTGTGTGCGCGCGTGCGTGCGTGCATGCGTGTGTGGTGTGTGAAGGGCCACGACACCTACCTGTATAAATGTACTTCCTGGCTGTGTGTCAGTATCAAGATTTTTGTTAGTTTTCTCTGGCACATGTGTGCGTGCGTGCGTGCATACGTGCATGCATACATTTGTGTGTGTGTGTGTGTGTGTGAGAGAGAGAGATTTATTTATTTATTTATTCTTTTATATCGAGGATAACAAAATAAGCAATCATGTGCTTTTTTCATCCGGTCCCCGTGTGTATGCAGTTTTGTAAATATTGTCATCTGTTCCCACCGGCACACGATGGCCTACTCTTACGAAAAGCGGAACAGGATTTAACGTGTGTGCAAGATGTTCTGCAGAGAGAGAGAGAGAGAGAGAGAGAGAAGAGAGAGAGAGAGGAGAGAGAGAGAGAGAGAGAGAGAGAGAGAGAGAGAGAGAGAGGAGAGAGAGAGAGAGAGAGAGACTCTATGTGTGTGATTGTGTGAGCCTGCGTGGGCGCATGTGTTCATGTGTGTGGTGTGTGTGGTGTGTGTTGTGTGTGTGTGTGTGTGTGTTGTGTGTGCGTGTGCGTGTGCGTGTGTGTATGCACAAGTGTGTATGACTCAAGACTCAAGACTCAAAATATCTATTGCCATTTAAGTCATGCAGACCTATTTGACATAACAAACAAAACAAACAAACAAACAAACAAACAAACAAAAATCAGTTTTAATTATCTTTCTGCCTAAATGATGTCACACCAAAAACATGTCGCATTCTACTTTTCTTTGTCTGTTTCTCCATACATTGATTCACATATCTAATGATATCTGCTTGATAGATATCAACTGTGATTATGTCGCTTAACTTATCTATACATTGTTTACATTCTTTGTCTCTGGTTTTAATCTTTAATAACAAATTGTTTCTAAGTTCATGATATAAGCCACATTTATCAAGTAAGTGAAATTCGTCTTCTATGTATTCTCTTGTATGTGTGTGCCTGCCTAGGCGCCCACATGTGTGTGTGTGTGTGTGTGTGTGTGTTGTGTGTGTGTGTGTGTGTGTGTGTGTGTGTGTGTGTGTGTGTGTGTGTGTGAAGTTATTTTGGTTTATGCTTTTATTTTGACGATTATGGAACAAGCACTCATATGTTTTTATTACATACAGTCTCAGTGTGTATGCAGTTTTGTCAATTTTGTCATCTTTTATGTAAGTGTTTGTTGTTGTTATGGTTATTTTTTGTTTGTTTTTCATTACTTTTGTGTATGTGCATGTGTATGTGTTGTTGTTGTTGTTGTTTGTTTTTTGCTTTGATGTCAAAGTGTAGGCATATGTGCAATTTGTTCTTTTTTCACAACACCAAGTAGGCACACTTTTGATCACCACAGTTTTTCAACATGAACAGAAGATGTTTTCTGTACAGTATCAGAAACATCAATAAAACAAAAACCTGAATCAGTTGTGAGCTATCTTTGCCTGATGACAGTGTACAATAGTGACAAGACATTTGTATTCTACTGTGTGCTTGGGGCCATATGAACTGCACTGGAATTGGTTAGTGAACAAACGTGCAACTCTAACAAGGAAACCACTTAAAGTTGATGAAAGAGTGGAGTGTGTACTGCTGTATCGCTATGACCATACAGAAGTGTTTACAGTGAAATCAGATAAGCCCAAGCCAGCACTAATGACTGCCAGACTCTCACCCCAGCTCTTCATTGCCTGGCTGTTCAGGCTGCAGTCTGTGCAGTAGCCTACTAGGTGTGTGTTCAGCTATGGCCTGGCTGTGCCAACAGGAAGAACTGAACAGCAAAAAAACCAACTAGTCTGCATGCAGACATGTTCCATGTTTTCTCTCTGTTCATTGTTTGTATATTAGAAATGTCTGCTTTTGTAGAGAGAGAGTTAAGAATGTCTGATTTTTGTGATTGTGTTTATGCCTGTCACTATACTGTTTACCTTTATCTATGTTTTGACTGCTGTCACGTCAAACAGTATGAAAGAAAGTATATGGAGTTTGGTGTCAAAAGAAAGCTTGTTCAAAGCTCATTTTAAAGATAGCTTTGTTTGGTTTTTTTTTTTGATTGATTCATTGTGGGAAAGGATGCATGAAAGAAGCAAATGTAATTTACAGCTGAAC
>JASPKP010004379.1:0-7500 GCA_030674155.1 Stramonita haemastoma | reverse complement strand
CCCATCACCACTGAGTGGAATAACATAACAAACATATGGGCATGCACACATTTAAAATTGTTTTTTTTTTAAAAATCATATGGTATCAAACAGCTTATATCAATTACAATGTCACCAACCATTATTTAAGACTTCAAAAAAAAAAAAAAATCCATGAAATGTCAATAAGCAACTTATGTCAGATTACATTATCTCCACACTTCAATTCATACTTATATGTTATGAGGAAGAAAAGAAAAAAACAAAACAAAACCAAACAAACAAACAAAAACAAAACGAAAAACAAACGCAACAATACATATGATAATACCAATCTCCACTGAGAGGAAATAACATATACACTAACAAACATTCAAACTAACAAAAAAACCTAACAAACAAACAAAAGCAACAGAGAACCAAACAAACATAAGAAACGAAAAAAACCCAAAACAAAACAAAACTAAAGCAAGAAACAAACAAAAAACAAGCAAACAAACAAACCCCCCCCCCCCCCCAAAAAAAAAAACAAAACAAAAAACAAAAAAAACAAAAAACAAAAAAACACCACACACTCCAAAAGAAAAAATTTGGAGAGGGGGGGTGGGAACCGGTGGGGAGGGGGTATCAAGGAAGAAGTGGGAAAACACAAACAGCAAACAGAAGAATTATAATAATGATTTATGATTATATTCATAAATAAAAAACCCTACACATATGAACAAAGAACAAAAAACAAACATTCAAACAAACAAACAAAAAACAAAAAAACAAAAAAAACAAAAAAAACATACACAACAACCAGAACAAAAAAGTAAGGCCTTTCCACTTATCAAAATAATATAAATATAATAGTGCTAATAGTCCGGTTAGTATAATTAATATTAAAAAAAATTTTGAATACTTATCCTGAAACTCTGTGTGTGGTGTGTGTGTGTGTGTGTGTGTGTGTGTGTGTGTGTGTGTGTGTGTGTGTGTGGTTGTGTGTTGTGTGTGTGTTGCTATTTATGATTAATACAAGTGATGTACTTATGTTTGTAAAGGTACTGTGCATATAGAACATTTTGTACACTGTTGACAGCATTTAGGGAAGTAAAATAGGCTACATTATGAAACTAGTAACAGGAAGTAGGGGTAGGGGTGAGGAGACCTCTGTAACCCATTTCCTACAATGTGTGAAGGTCAGAGTTTCACAATAACAAAATAGCCAGGTCACTAGCAGGCCTGCCCATCCTACCATGCAGTGATCACGTGAACTGAAGTGTCTGGGCTGTTTCTAAAAAAGGTTTCCTGTCCTAGAAAACCGAGATTTTTTTTTTAAATGATAGGGAAGCTCTGGCTAAAACAGATAAAAGATTAACAATCATGCACACACAGAGATGTCGCACAAAACATTCTCTGTCTGTCTGTCCATCTCTCGCTCTCTCTCTCTCTCTCCCTCTCTCTCTCTCTCTCTCTCTCTCTCCTCTCTCTCTCTCTCTCTCTCTCTCCTCCTCTCTCTCTCTCTCTCCTCTCTCTCTCTCTCTCTCTCATCTACACACACACACACACTCTCTGTCTGTCTGTCTGTCTGTCTGTCTGTCTGTCTCTCTCTCTCTCTCTCTCTGCCTCTGTCTCTGTCTCTGTCTCTCTCTCTCTCTCTCTCTCTCTCTCTCTCTCTCTCTCTCTCCTCTCTCTCTCTCATCCTACACTCACCCACACACACACACACCACACACCACACACTCCTCACACATACTCTCTCTCTCTCTCTCTCTCTCTCTCTCTCTCACACCACTCTCTCTTCTCTTCTCTCTCTCCTCTCTCTCTCTCTCTCTCCCTCTCTCTCTCTCTCCTCTCTCTCTCTCTCTCCTACCTCTCCTCTCTCTCTCTCTCTCTCTCTCTCTCTCTCTCATCTCTCTCTCTCTCTCTCTCTCTCTCTCTCTCTCTCTCTCTCTCTCTCACACCACACACACCACACCAAACAACACAACAAACACACACACACATACTCTCTCTCTCTCTCTCTCTCTCTCTCTCTCCTCTCTCTCTCTCTCTCTCTCTCTCCCTCTCTCTCTTCTCCTCTCTCTCTCTCTCTCTGTTTGTTTGTTTGTTTGTTTGTGTTCAAAAACTTGTGCTTTATGGGACTTATTTTGATAATAGATGGTGGGATTGATATTTTCAGTCATTTAACCTCATCATATTCTCATGTCTGCTCCTTAATTATTGCACCTTTTTTTGTTTGTTTGTTTGTTTTGGTTTTTTTTTTGGTTTTTTGTTGTTGTTGTTGTTGCTTTGATTGGTTTTTGTTTGGTTTTCTGTACTCAAATCAAATTTTTCATTGATTCTTACTTCATTTTTTCGTTTCTGAATGAGTGCCTTTTTATAACATTACCTTAATCTTGTATCTCTGTCTTATTTCTTACCTGTTGTTGTTGTTTTTTTCTCACCCTTTATCAAAATCTCATGTTTTATGGGACATATTTTGATGATAGATGATGGTGGATTGATGTTTTCAGTCATCTAACCTCATCATATTCTCATGTTTGATCTATAATCATTGCCCTTTTTTTGTTTGTTTGTTTGTTTGTTTGGGTTTTTTGTTTTTGTTTCTTTGTTTGTTTGTTTGCTTGTTTATTATTCAAATCAAAATCATCACTGATTCTTGCTTCTTATTTTCGTTTCTGAATGTGTGCCTTTTTTTTTTTATAACATTACCTTAATATTGTATCTCTGTCTTATTTCTTACCTGTTGTTTGATACTTGGTATGGTTTGCTCTTGGTAATTGGATCATTATAATTGTTCTTGTTTAAGTTGAGGCTGTCTTTTTATCTTGATGTTATCCCTGAAAAGGGCGGGGACTGGATGTAAAAAAGCACATGTGTGCTTATCTATTATCCTCGAATAAAAGAATTTTGCCTGCTTGCCTTGCCTTGCCTTGCCTTGCCTTGCCTTGTCTCTCTCTCCTCTCTCTCTCTCTCTCTCTCTCTCTCTCTCCTCTCTCTCTCCTCTCTCTCTCTCTCTACTCTCTCTCTCTCTCTTTTCTCTCTCTCTCTCTCTCTTTAGCAATATGTGTAACACAGGCTCTAGAAAAAGGCAAGCAGACTATGAACCAAACAGACTCTATAAGTAATAACTAAAAATATTTGTTGATATTTGTCTGGATTTCGAGTTATTATTCATGTCTCTCTTTCTGTCCATCCATTATTAACATGACATTTATAATTAGCCCCCTTTGACTGATGGGCTTGTAGCTTTTGTCAAATCAAAATTCATTCATTCATTCATTCATCATTCTTTTATTTTTTCATCCTTCTCTCCTCTGCTCTCCTCTCCTCCTCTCCTCTCTCCTTCCTCTCTCTCTCTCTCACCGACACTGAGCCTGTATGTGTGTACTGGTTTGTCAAACAGCAAGAGAAAAACATGTTAAAAGAGGAATGTGTCAAACTCGCCAGTTCCCAAAATGGAAAGCCAATCCAGAACACCCTACACACACAGACCCTATAGCATGCCTCAAGGGACTTAGCCACTCTTAGAGAACTACTAGGCAAAGATAGCCTACTCAACAACATGCCAACTCGCTGCCTAGGCTGCCTAGCACTATAGGAGAGAGTGAAGCCAAGCTTCGCCCTGTGCTGCGCGGCCACTCCTGTTTGCCAGATGTAAACACGGCCTGGCTGTGGGAAGCAGTAGCCTAACTCGGTCACTGTAGCACTTGCACTCTGCATGCATTATGACAGTTGTCATGTACATTGCTATGCAATGTGTACAGACAGACAGACAGACAAAGAGAGAGAGAAGAGAGAGACAGAGACAGAGAGACAGAGAGAGTAGAGAACTACTAGGCCTAGGCCTACAAGGCTTTCTTGGCTAGCCTAGGCTTAAGGGTGTGTGACAAAGACTGGACAAAAGAAAGGCTAGAATGCTGTAACATATCCCAACAGTAAGTTTCTATGTACATTACAAAATAATGCTGTGGTTTCCATGGCATGGAATGAGGTCGTGTGTCAGCTTAAAGCAATTATGTATTTGACAACCCCCTTCATGTATGGGCCAATGGCCTTTTTTCATGAATAAACCTTTGTGTTAAGTTGAGTTCTCTCTCTCTCTCTCTCTCTCCTCTCTCTACTCTCGTCTCTCTCTCTCTCTCTCTCTCTCTCTCTCTCTCTCTCTCTCTCTCTCTCTCTCTCTCTCTCACTCTCTCTCTCTCTCTCCACACACACACACACACACACACACACAGTGAAGCAAGTGTATAACTAGTTTTCGTTCTTCTAGAATTAAACATTTATCAGCTGTTCTATCATGTGTTACTAAATATTTTCATTATCTCTCATCCACTAACCATGATTCATGTGTCTCTTTACCTAATTAGTATGCATATATATATATATATATATATATATATATATATATTATATATATATATATATATATATTATATATATATATGTGTGTGTGTGTGTGTGTGTGTGTGTGTGTGTGTGTGGTGTGTGTGTGGTGTTGTGTGTGTGTGTGTGTGTGATGATGTTCCACCACATGAGACGCATTGCACCAGAGGTCAATTTTTAGTTATTGATATGTTATCACACTGCAATAAAATAGCTATACAATACAAAAAACAGATTGAAAATCGGACAATTCTAGGAAAAGTTATTGCAAGTTGAAATGCTAGACTGCAGGAAATGACAAAATGAGAAATTGACAAGTTTAGAATCCTAATAGGTGGTCAGAATGAGGGCTTATATATTTTTAAAAACACGTTTAAAGGCAAAAGCACAACAAAATTAGGATTTGATATTTCACTATAAGGTAGAATAATGGCTATACTTTAATAATCAATGAAAATCTCAAAATTGCCAACTTGACCCTACCTGCCTTTAATGGCTCCTAGGGGAAAAGTGGGTTATGTGCTAAGCGACTAATTTCGTGGTGGAGCGCCACTATATATATATATATATATAATATATATATATATATATATATATATATATATATATATTATATATATATATATTATATATATGTGTGTGTGTGTGTGTGTGTGTGTGTGTGTGTGTGTGTGTGTGTGTGTGTGTGTGTGTGTGTGTGATGTAAAGGTTCTCCATTAATTTCATTGTTTAGTTGGTTGGTTTTTTTTTTGTTATTTCCAAGTAAGTTGTCCATACTTCTGGTCTCACAGTTAACTGATACTCTTGTAGTTCTTGTTTTCATATTTTATTGTCTTATTTTGAGATGATTTATAACAGACAGACTTTAGGAAGCAGTTTTGTTTACATTTTTTTTCTTGTGACAGTGAGGTGAAGAAGAATGATGAAAACTTGACCTTCTGGCAGTGAATAGTATTTTGATTTGACTTCACACACACACACACACACACACACACACACACACACACACACACACACACACCACACACACAACACAAACACACACACAACACACACACACACACACACACACACACACACACACACACACACACACACAACAAATACACACTCTTGCGCACAGTTAAATCCTGTTCCGCTTTTCATAAGAGTAGGCCATCTTGTGCTGGTGAGAACAGATGACATTTACAAAACTGCATACACACGTGGACTGGATGTAAAAAAGCACAAGAGTGCTTATTCCATTACCCTGGATATAAAAAATTAATCAATCAAATCACACATCCACACACCACACACACACACACACACACACACACACACACACACACACACACACACACACAGTGTGTGTTTATTAATTTCATTATTTATTTTATCGATCTATTCATCTTTATCTTATTTTTATTTTATTTTATTTCTTATTATCATCATCATCCATCTTTTCGTATTGATCTATTTATTTATTTTTTTTTTTTTAGTTTTATTTCTATTTTTTAAATTCCCTCCCCCTACCCAGTCCAGTATCACTTTATGTGGAAGGACATAAAATTGAAGACTACTACTACCACACACACACACACACACACACACACACACACACACACACCACACACAACACACACACACACACACACACACACACACACACACACACACACAAAGAGGTATACAAGATATACAATGCTAATAATACAATACAAACACATACACACATACACACACACACACACACACACACACACACACACACACACACACACACACACACACACACACACACACACACACACACACAAAGGTATACAAGATAATACAATGCAATACAATACAACACATACACACACTGTACGTACACACACACACACACACACACCACACACACACAACACACACACACACACAACACACACACACACACGTATACACACACTGCATAGTGCACTTTTGACTCTGATCCCCTTCCTCACTATCTTTTTTTTTTTTTTTTCCCAGAATCAAAATTTTAAAAATCTAGATATTTTTAATTGAAAAACTGAAGCCAGAGTTCTGCTTAAGATTAAAATAAAATCCTCAAACAGCTTCAACACATGAAATTTTTCATACCCACCTACTCACTCACTCACTCACTCCACACACACACACACACACACACACACACACACACACACACACACACACACAACACACACACACACACATGTAATTACACACACACACACACACACACACACACACACACACACACACACACACACACACTCACACACACACACCACACACACACACACACCACACACACACACACACACACACACACACACACACACACACACACACACACACACACATACACAACACACACACACATTACACACATTTTAAACATGATTTCTCATCTGTAATGCATTCTTTTATAGGCTACACAGTATCTGACACAAGGTTTTCTTTTTCAGCCTATTTTTAGCACGACACTTGCTGTCAAAAGGCTGAACTTTTTTGCTCTCTGAGAAACTGGTGTTCAGTTTTCAGTTTAACTAACTGGATGATGTTGACATAAAGAATACTGACACAAATAGAGTTGACTGTAATTATCTTCATCTGCATGGCTTGAATCAGGAGCACTAGTCTATTGTTTTTTCCGTTCTTGATGAATGAGGGGTTTGTTACATGCTGGATTCAGTCACGTCAGCCGTATGGTGATCATTAGCAGCATCATTTCGCTTATTTTTTTCAGAACTAGCACTTCAATAAGTTGTAATAAAGTCCTCACTTCATTATTAAAGCTTTTTTGAGTTCTATCCCTCAATAATATTGTGAGAACGAACAGAATTGAGAGGTATTGCTTTGGATTGTACAAGTTTCCCAAGCCAGCAACGCCTTTTTTTTTTCCTAAAAATAGTGGACACAGACAGATTGATGGTGGAGACCCAGAGCTTTCAAATGGTGTGTCACTTCAGCGGGTAACTAGCCTAGTACTACTTGTAACTGGCCAGTTAAGTGAATAATAGCTGGCGAGTGGGGGAGCCTTGCTGTTTGAAGCGTTGTAGCCTAAGGCCGTGAGTTACCGCCTATCTCCAAAGACTTGGCAGAGGCAGACGGGTCTACTGTAAATCTGGTGGGATACAGGTTGCGGAAAAGTCGTATCTT
>JASPKP010004378.1:12500-17740 GCA_030674155.1 Stramonita haemastoma | reverse complement strand
TTCTGGAGATCTGGGTTTTGAATGGGCTTTTGATTTTTTTCTTACAGCTCGCTGACTGAAAACCATAGCCACTTCGCAAGGGTCGGGTTTTTACATACAGAGATAATCTATATATGTGAATCTTACAGCAAGTTTTCTGTACTAAACGGGGCTTCTTTTGCATATTTTTAATTTTCTTTCTTTTCCCCCCAAAATGACAAAAACAGACAATCAAAAACAAAACCCCCACAACAACAAAAGAAAACGAAAAAGTAAACACAAAACCAAAGCTGTATTCTTTATTAAAAAACACAAACATTTTCTTGCAACCATTTGTGAAAAAAAAAAAAAAGAAGCAAATCTACAATAATGCATCGACAAGCTCTGAGCACAACATAGACAGCAACTAAAATCCTAGAGTCAAACAAAAAGTCCATCTTTTCATTAAGCCAACCAACTTTATCCTGCTCCATCAATACAGACAGATTCTAAAGTTTTAAAGGGAATAAATTTTAGTTACTAACAAAAAAAACAATTTCTCTCACCTTGTACCATGAAATCAAAATCACCCCACTGCCAGCTTTCTCTGACAGATGTGGCTTCTTGAGGTTTAAAGTCTCCTCTGAAGGACTTTTGGTGGAAGTGCATTCAGCACAGAAAAAATCCCCTCGAACGGGAATCGAACCAAGGTTGTCAAATTGCGAGCGCTATGTTCTGACCACTAGGCTATCCCGTCCCCCCTGAGACTATGGCGTTAAATCTGAGGAAGTCTTCATTTAAAGTATCATAAAGCATGATAAGCCATATTTACACAGATCAATGATTTATACAACAGTCTTTTTCCATAACTAGCTTCTACTGGACAAAAAAGAAACGTGATCAAAACTCTAAAGCAAGGTAATTTTGCCAGAAATCGGTCTTGGCCTAGTTCAAAAATGGCCGCCATCGAGACACGTGTCATGAATCCTGATTTTATCCCATTTTATAGGATGCACGTTTACAGTAAATAATTCCAAAGCTACATCATTTCATTATTAAGAATCCCTCTTTAGATAATATTGGCTGGACAGATCTTTTTCTTGAAAGAGAAGGAAAGGTTCGAGTTTTAGTGTAGCTAACCGAGGCCGTGGTTGAATTTCCTTGGGGGTCGACGGGTAACGCAATAGACCTAGCCTAGGCTAAAACAAAAACAAAAAAAAACAAAAAAAAGGTCAATGATGGTCAGCGGAACAACATACTACCAACCCTCACAACGAACATGTGCCAACTACACTTGTACACAATGTTCGCCGATTGGATAAACAACCCATTGAATAAACAACACTTTCATATCTCTCGAGTTGTTTCGGTAGCTCTCATTATGCCCTCTGACTTCGGACCTCGACAGAATGAGCTCTGGGCCGTCTTATATGCTTCCACTGTAAATCAGCTAGGATAATGGCTTTTTAGTTTATGCATTTTGAAATTACATCTTTCTCAGTCGTTTTAAAGAGATTTAACCACTTGTTTTTTACACATTATAGAGATCATGCTTTGTATTATTTGTTGCTAAATTTACTCAATGGTTTTTATATACTAAACAGGATACTCAGGTGTTTTAAATGATATTAAACCTAAAATTTTCAGTAAAGGGAGGTCACTCATCTGTCATATTTTGTCAGTTTCTTTTCACATTCTTTGATTGTCAGTTATCTTTCCTTTACTTGAGCATTAGTTATGTAGTCAAGCCATTAGTAGTGGATACAAAATATTTAAACTGTTGCTTTTACTTGCTAATCTATATTGAATAAGAGGTGTGTGTTTTGTGTGTGTGTTGTTTTGTGTGAAAGTCAATGTAAAAATTTATTCCATATGGTGCATTGAGTAAGCAATAAATTTGCTTTTTTTCATCAAGTCATCTCAAAAAAAAAACAAAAAAAAAACCACCACCACCAACAACAACCAAACAAAAAACAACACACAAACAAAAAATGAACCAAGTGTATGTGTCTGTATCTGTTTCTGTGGATGTGTCTGTGTGAATGTCAAAGACAAGTCAAATGTCAAAGTCAAATTTTTTTTCCCAAATGGTACATTGATAAGCAACAACTTTGTTTTTTTTTTTTTCATCAAGCCATCTATCTATTAAAACAAAAAATCCCCCAACTGAATCAACCACAACCCCCCCCCCCCAAAAAAAAAAACAAATTAAGAAAAAACTACAGAAAACAAGCAAGCAAAACACCAAGAAAGATTGAAAATATGGTTTGCCTGCTTTGGAACAATATGTAACTTGTTTTACTCATCAGAATCGAATTTTGGACACATGTTTTGGAAACATTCAGATGTATTTAAATTTGTTGCTCTATCACCCCTTGGTACATCAGACCACAACAATTCCATTTCCTGCCTGCATATAAATCCAAAATAAAAACTGACCCTATTGTGGAAAAAATGAGTGAATGTGTGGATGCATGACAGTGTAGAAGAGTTAAAAGGCTGCTTTGAGTGTACAGGTTGGTACATACATGCGCGCACATGCACACACTGTTTATTTAAAAACATTATTTTAAAAAACACCACTAAATGTCAAACAAACAAGTTAAATCAGGTTACAATATCACCCATGCTTTTTACATTCATAAATATCTAAACAAAAAAAATTTTAATCAGGAATAAAACACCCAAAATTTTATATCCATACCATGACATTCAAACACACACAAAAAAATCAGACTAATGAATCAACAATAATGATATTGATAATAATGTTACAATCATATGATAAATCACCCATCACCACTGAGAGCAGTAACACAACAATAACTAAATAGCGATTGAAAAGAACAAGGGGGACGGGGATGTGTAAGGAAGATGGGAAGAACACAACAATCACAGAAACAAAAGTAATGATACAAAAAACAGTTCATAAGAAAACAAGAACCCCTGAATAATTTGTTTAGACTCGCAGTCTACTAGACTATCAAACCAAAACAATAATCTATCTATCTATCCCTTAGTCTGGTGACTGTAGGGGCACCCCTGAAGACTTGACAACTAGTTCCCTCCATTCTTCTCTCTGTTCTGCCTTTCCCCAAAATTTGGTGATTCTAGCCTGTCCATTTGCTGATGTTGTCCTCCCATCTCTTCCTTAGTCTGCCTCTTTTTCTTCCTCCCTGGACAGTGCCTTGCAGTATTGTTTTTGCAAGTCCTATCGATCTTGTGACATGCCTGTACCATTTAAAATTTATACTTCTTTACAATTGATAGAAGATTTTCGTAGGGACCAATGGTTTGCTGGATTCAGCAAAACAATAATAATAGTATTGATAATCCCATTACTAAGAACATCCAAAACAACATTCATGATAAAACCTATAAATTGAATAAAAGAAAGAACGAACGAACAATGACATGAAAAAAAAATCACAATATCACCACATCAACTATTTGTCGGCATGAAAATGATTGATCTGATGACGGTTTATCATAGATGAAAGTGGAGCAGTGTAGACAGGGAAGAGAACTGGCCCTAGAACTGAACCCTGTGGGGCTCCACATTCAAGTTTCACAGGTTTTGATTGAATTTTGTTTATGGATAACTGTCTGGAACTGGTCCCTAAGATAAGACCGAAACCAAATGAGGCTATGCTATTTATACTAATTGTGTTTTTTAAGTCAGGAGAGAAGAATTGAGTGGTCTTTAGTGTTAAAGGCTGCAGATAAGTCCAGAAGGGTCATAAGGGAGATTTTTCCTATATCAGATGCAAACAGAAGCAGCTATTTAAGGTGTGGACTACCATGGTTTCAGTGCTGTGATTAGAACAATAGGCAGACTGAAAAGGAGGAAGCAGACTATTGGAATAAAGGTGGCTGTTGAGCTGTGTTTCAGAACAACTTTCTGAAGTGCTTTGGAGACAAAAGGTAGGTTAAAAACCAGTTAATAATTCCTTAGAATTATCTTGAAACTTAAAGTGAATATTATCAGGGTTATTGAAATGGTCATTTTTTAATGTCTTCATCAGTCCCCTCATCAGTGAAGTGTCTTCCTTCCCTCATGGAATGATGGAGATGGCTGCTTATCCCTGACATGCAGCTTTCCATGGCGACAGAAGGCAATTTGTCCCTGCCCCCAATGCCAATCCACGCTGAATGTATGGTAAGGTCTGAAGCTACTTTGATGCCACTCCCCCTGAGGTTATCTCTTAGCTCCCAGTCTCAATATGCCCATCTTGTCTGACCATCTGCAGAAGTGGACAATGATGGGCCATGGTTCTCCTCTCCAAGAGTATGGTCTTTCATGTCTATAAGCTCTTGAAATGTCATTTTGTTGCCAGTTCATGTAAGGGGTATGGTCATTCAGAATATCGATAGCATACTTTGCAGTTATGTATTCAGTTTTCACCATCAAGTTCTTGTATTTGATGAACTTCACATTACATGCTTTGGTAGCTTGTTCTGTGCATCAACTTGTCCTCTCAACAGCTTCAAGTCTGTCAAGAATAAGCTCTCTGTCCTCTCGTATTTCTTGAATGTCTTTTTTCTGCTGGACAACATATTCCTTCAATGTGTATATTTCTTCGAAGAAGCTTGAGATTTCTGGTATCGGGATTTTGAAATTTTTCTTCAATACTACTTTTTATGCCATTTGTGTGCATATGGAATCCCTGTTAAATATGTATAAGACGCCAGTCAAGCATTTGCAGTATACCTGCTGGGGGTGGTAAGAATTCATGCTGAGCTATTTCTTTTTCCACTTGCAATACCTGGCCCAATAACTTGGCCATTGATTTCTTCCACTTACAATACTTGTGTCCAGTGACTTGTTTTTCTTTTCTCCAATACCTGTGTTTAGCAACACTGCAATTAATGGGTGTGTGAAACCCCAAAGTCAAAAGGGAAAAACCTCTTGAGAACAGCTGTCCCTTGTTTGCAGTGCATGCCTGCTCTAGCATAATTTACAACACTGCACGTGCAACACACCTGCCGGACACACCGTTGTATTTCTGGACAGATTCGATTTTTATTCACAGTTACAAGTCCTTCTTTAATTCATAGTAATTAATATAATGTTGATTATCCTTTATGACTGACCTTTTCAGTAATCAAACATCACCATCAGTTGCACACATCACAGAACTACACTACTACAAAAAATCTCCACATTTGAAGAGGAAAAAGAGTCCATTTTTTAAAACATTTATAAAGAGCACACACAACCTTTGAAAAATTCAACAGAGCCCCCCCCCCTCCCTCCCCCCCCCCAGAGAGAGAGTGGGGGG
>JASPKP010004378.1:0-5000 GCA_030674155.1 Stramonita haemastoma | reverse complement strand
TTTTAAAAACAAACTGTTCCGTCTGCATGTGCATTTGTTTCTTTATAAGAGGAGGGGCTTTTTGGGGGGGCTTAAAACAGATTTTTGTCAGAGATGAATCTCTAGCCGAGCACTTATAATAAACACCACATGCATATTACACACAGGACTTCATTCACTCTCTCAGCTGAAAGACTAGCACCTGAACTCAAGATCTAGATGATGAGGACAAAGTGTGGGGTGCACACGAGGATCAAACCCACACATCTCGCTTTCTAGAACAGTGTGTTACCTCAAGACCACCAACACGAACATGGGTGTACCTTTGTGTATATTATGTCAATTATTTATGAGTGATGTACAGGCACATCTTAGCATAATGTGTGTGCAAGTGCAATGTATTCATACATGTATAAATGTATGTTTGGTGTCTCATTAATTGCTTGTTTACTTGAGGACACATGGTACTTGTCCACTCTTTTCTGCACATTCATGCAGTGTGTACAGACTTGGTATCATCCATTTGCCATCCAAACCCTCAACAGCTAGGTCAGACCAAAAACCTAACAACGCTCACACACACACAACACACGCGTGCACACGCGCACACACACACACACATGCACAAACACGCACCCCCACCCACACACTCGCACAGTGCGACACACACACACACACACACACACACACACACACACACACACACACACACACACACAGTGATATACACTCAACACACAACACAACACACACAACACACACACAAACTCACACACAACACAACAAACACAACACACACACACACAACACACACCCACACCCCACACACCCACACACACACAGACTACTCACCAGCAGAAAAGATAGATCGCTACAGACTGAAGACTCGTCAGGGTCTGGGCACTGCAGGGTGTCTAGGAAAGGTCGGATGTAGCGATGGTACAGTCGGTAGATCAACAGGGTGCCCAGGCCAATGCCCAGACCTAGCATGCACACAGCTCCTGCCGCCCTCACTGCAACACACACGCACATGCATGCACGCACACACACACACACGCACACACGCAGGCGCACACACATGCAGGCACACACACACATGCACGCATGCATGCACGCACATGCACACACGCATACATACATCCACACACACAGACAAACACCCACCCACCCACACACACACAATACCAACACTTTATTAACTCCTTTTTTGATGGGGGGGGATGAGGGATGGGGAGTATTTCTTTTTTCGTTTTGTGTGTGTGTGTGTGTTGTGGGGTGTGTGTGTGTGTGTGTGTGTGTGTGTGTGTGTGTGTGGTGTGTGTGTGTGTGTGTGTGTGTGGTGTGTGTGTGTGTGTGTGTGTTGTGTGTGTGTTGTGTGTGTGTGGTGGGTGTGTGTGTGTGGTTGTGTGTGTGTGTGTTGTGTGTGTGTGTGTGGTGTGGTGTGTGTGTGTGTGTGTGGTGTGTGTGTGTGTGTGTGTGTGTGTGTGTGTGTGTGTGTGTGTGTGTGTGTGTGTGTGTGTGTGTGTGTGTGTGTGTGTGTGTGTGTGTGTGTGTGTGTGTGTGTGTGTGTGTGTGTGTGTGTGTGTGTGTGTGTGTGTGTGTGTGTGTGTGTGTGTGTGTGTGTGTGTGTGTGTGGTGGTGTGTGTGTGTGTGTGTGTGTGTGTGTGTGTGTGTGTGTGTGTGTGTGTGGTGTGTGTGTGTGTGTGTGTGTTGTGTGTGTGTGTGTGTGTGTGTGTGTGTGTGTGTGTGTGTGTGTGGTGTGTGTGTGGTGTGTGTGTGTGTGTGTGTGTGTGTGTGTGTGTGTGTGTGTGTGTGTGTGTGTGTGTGTGTGTGTGTGTGTGTGTGTGTGTGTGTGTGTGTGTGTGTGTGTGTGTTGTGTGGTGGTGTTGTGTGTGTTGTGTGTGTTGTGTGTGGGTGTGGTGTGTGTGTGTTGGTGGTTGTGGTGTGGTGTGTGTGTGTGTGTGGTGTGTTGTGTGTGTGAGGAGAGAGAGTATGTGTGATTTGATGCACACCATCCTTGTGTGCGATAATTCGTGTGTGATGGTGTGGTCGTGCATGTGATGAGCTCCTTTTTTTCAACCATGCATATGTATTTGCACTAACTCTTCTTTATCAACCATCTAACCCTTATCTACACACAAAACACTACCACACACATGACGCAGTGGTTCACATTGAGAGCACCATCTCTGTATGCTCTTCAACAATGAACATGTATGCAAATTCTTCTTTGCTCCACCACTAACCCCATTAACCCAACAAAAACCACCACCACAACAATAATAATTTTAAAAATCACATCAACAAAGATATAATAATAATAATAACAACAACAACAACGATGATGATGATGATGGTAACAACAACAACAAAACAACAACAACAACAAAAGTTCTGCATAACAAGCCTGAAATTCATTCCAGCCACGACAGGTGTACGAACCTTTACAGTCAAACATGAGTTCACAATTCGACCATGATGTCTGAGACCTAGCAGTCACGCCATTATCCATACAGAGCTTTTCACTGAACACACAAACACTGGTGTCCATATCACCATAAACTACTGATCAATGACATCGTATCCAGTAGCTGATGAAGATATAATTAATATCAGTAATGGAGTCGTCCGATGGCGACAAGGGAAAAGGAAGTGACCCATCCTCTCACGTCTGCAAGATACTGGGACATTGTGTAGGAAATAACTTCCTTTCATCTCTTTCCAGGCAGGGGCCTTGTTGAGTAGTGAAAAGCTATGGAAGACTGTAGGAATGAAAAGAAAAGGGATTGTTGAATTTTTAAAATAATAATTAATCACAACTGTCACAAGACGGAGCAAAACAAAAAAGTAGAATCAGAAATTCTGAGGAGCTTTTTTATTTTTAAATCATAAAAGTGTGAATTTTGCTAGAAAAAAAAAATGATGGGGATAAAAGAGATGGTGATTCCCAAAATGGTACTGTTAACACCATAAAACCTACTACCTAAAAACTACATCTTGTTATATAACAAACAGTACATCTACAAAACAAAACAAAATTCATCATTAATATTCTGGTTTAATCAACGCCTAAGTTCACTGACAAAATTCAGTCACAGATTTTTAAAAAAAGAGAGGAAAAAAAAGAATACTGAAAAATTGGTATTTCTGACTTTTGACGACAGCAAGTTGTAGTATGTCACTATGTGATATATAGGAAATCCTGCCTCATAGCATTGGCGCAATAATCAGTGCAAACAAATTTGTACTGCTTTAGTCAAATAGGACAAGGATGGATTGCAAACACTGTTGAACACTTTTGTGAGCACTCAGTACTCATTTACTCATCAAATATCCTGTGGCATGTGTGAAAGAAAAAACTGTCATATTTTCAACACACACACACACATATGCTTGTGTGTGTGTGTGTGTGTGTGTGTGTGTGTGTGTGTGTGTGTGTGTGTGTGTGTGTGTGTGTGTGTGTGTGTGTGTGTGTGTGTGTGTGCATGTGTGTGCATGTGTGTGCATGTGTTTATGTGTGTGTATGTGTATACTGTATAAGTGCGTGCCTACGTGTTTGTGTAGTTTCACTAG
Organism: Stramonita haemastoma; assembly: GCA_030674155.1. Lineage (NCBI taxonomy): Eukaryota > Metazoa > Mollusca > Gastropoda > Neogastropoda > Muricidae > Stramonita > Stramonita haemastoma. Next base: position 1,448 of record JASPKP010004378.1, on the reverse strand, counting down.
GCAAAGTGCATTCAGTGCAGATCTGTGTTTACTTTAAACAACCTGTAGACATACTGACTCTAGTGTGATAACTTTGCTTCTTCATTTCTTAAGTTTCTTTTTTTTCTCCTTTCTTTTATTTGTTACTGGTTTGGAGTTCGGTGGGGTTTTCTTTTGTTATTTCTTTTTATCAGTTTGCTCGACTGTTTATCAGCTCTTCAGAAGAGAGGTTAGTGTAGTGTAATCAAGCATTTCATATTGACTGATTTCTAACCTCCTTATTGCTGAACTTCAACACGCACACACACACACACACACACACACACACACACACACACACACACACACACACACACACACAAGAGAACAAAACTGATAAATGGTTGAGGAAACTGAATAGCACGATGACCTAGTTCAATTTCACTCAATGTAAGAGTTTCAATTGAAGAACAAGGGAATGTGGGACCCCCCTCCCCTTCCCCCCCCCCAAAAAAAAAACAACCCAAACCAAACCAACAAAAACCAAAACACAAAAAAAACTCAACCCCAAAAACAAACAACACAACAAAAACAACAAATAAAGCAAAACAAAAAAGAAAGACCCTCCCTCCCTCCCTCACAGACAGACAGACAGACAGACAGACACAGACACAGACACACACTGAAAATAAATGATATCTTTCACGTAAACAAAAACGGCACATTAGTGGTCTTTCCTTACTCCACAATCTTCTCCAAAAATACGAAAACACTGAACAACCCTCCAGTACACAGACTGACATGACAAGTTCTCCAGCAGCAGTCCTGGGCTAATACTTTATACAAACATGACGTTATATAAGATAAAATGTATCATAGAGTAACAAAATGTAGATCTACTTGATGCTGAATGTTGACATTTATAATAAGACATGATGACATGTGAAGGGCACTGTTTTCATTCTGACCTAGATTGTTGTCGACAAGAGCTTTTCGACAGTACTACTAACAACGACAATTATGAGAAAGAAAAAAAAAACGATAAAAAAACCCTTGTCAATTATATGTTGACTTTTTTTTTGTACATCCCCATATCATAACTCATAGGTCTGGGAAAAAATAAGACCAATATACTGATTAAGAGATAGAGAGCCAAACAGACATTTACTATGTAGACAGACAGACAGACAGACAAAGAGGGACATAGAAAGAAACCGAATAATGGGACCATTCACATCCATACACAGCACACAGAGCTCTGCATGCATGCATGCATGTAAGCATAAACTAAAATAAACAGTACCAGGCTCAAAGAGGACTACACAATCGCATCATGTATAAACTGACCAGCTCAACCTGTAGTGTAGGTGAAACACCTCCACCCTTAAAACCCACTCAACTCCAAAGATTTGAACCCATGACCCGTTTCTTTCAGGACTATAAATTCTTATTTCTTCCTAGGCTACAGCTCCAACTAAGTTTAACAAAAC
>JASPKP010004377.1:10000-17741 GCA_030674155.1 Stramonita haemastoma | reverse complement strand
CCCCAGTTCCCCCAGCTGTAAATGGGTCCCTGCCCTCTTTAGGGTCGGGAAGGTAAAGCAGTGAGGAAGAGGAGATGGGCGCCGCCCTCAATATGGGGCCCCCTTTAAAGAGAAGCGAGGTCTCTGATCCCTCGCTCCCCTAAAAAAAACTAGGTTAGGGGGGACACCTTTTATTATTTTTTTTTTTGGTACCACTTTTTTTGTCACAGCAGTTTTCTCTGCTTTGAAATTCGGGCTGCCCCCCCCGGGGGGAGAGCGCATCACCATAAGTGCAGCGCCAAACCCTTTAAATTTTTTTCTTTCTTTTTCTTTTTGTGCAACTGTTTCCGTATCAGAGTGATTTTTTTTTTCTGCAGAATTTTCCCAAAAAACCACCCCTTTATTGCCGTGGGTTTTTTTACGTGCGCTAAATAAAAGGGTGCGTAACACACGGGAAACCTCGGTTTATCGTCTCATTCAAAAGACTAGCACCTAGACCACCTCTCATGGTTTAATGGAGGGGGGGGGGGGGCGAGTTTTGGGCCCAAACGGGATAACCTATACCTTTTTTTTTTTTTTTTAACCTTTTATCTATCTACTTACAGCTCACACCAGTTCACCCAGCTGTAAATAAATGGGTACCTGCCCTCTTTAGGGTCAGGGAAGGTAAAGCAGTGAGGGAGAGGAGATGGGCGCCGCCCTCACTATGCTGGCCCCTAGAGAAGCTGAGGTCTCTGATGCCTCGCTTTCATCGCTTTCCTCGCGACCACATAGGCTATGGGGACACCTTTACCTTTTTTTACCATTTATCTATCTGAGGTTTTACCATTTATTTATCTGAGGTCTCGGATGCCTCGCTCCCCTACGACCACATAGGCTATGGGACACCTTTACCTTCTTTTTTATCATTTATCTATCTGAGGTTTTATCATTTATTTATCTGAGGTCTCGGATGCCTCGCTCCCCTACGACCACATAGGCTATGGGGACACCTTTACCTTTACCTCTTTTTTACCTTTTATCTCTCCACTTACTCTGTTCTTTATAGAATATCGCTCAGAGCCAGGCAGCGCTGAGGCAGCAGGCACCCCATGTCCAGATACTCCCAGGTGTTACCCACGGGGCCCAGGTGGTTTCCACCCAGGGCGGGCAGGGGCAGGTTCAGGTTCAATCCCCAGGTGGTGTTAGCGCCGTGGCGGTACACAGAGCCCCTCAACCTGTGGCACAGGTGGGTGAAGTGGTGTGATGTGGTGTGGTGTGTGGTATTGTGTGGTGTGGTGTGATGTGTGGTGGTGGTGGTGTGTGTGGTGGTGGTGTGGTGCTGTGTGATGTGGTGTGGTGTTGTGAGGTGTGGTGGTGGTGTGTTGTGGTGTGTGGTTGTGGTGTGAGGTGTGTGGGTGTGGTGGTGGGGTGGTGTGTTGTGGTGTGGTGTGGTGTGGTGTGGTGAGGTGTGGTTTGGTGTAGGGTGTGGTGTGGTGGTGGTGTGGTGTTGTGAGGTGAGGTGTGGTGTGATGAGATGTGGTTTGGTGTGGTGTGGTGTGAGGTGTGGTGTGGTGAGGTGTGGTGTTGTGAGGTCTAGCGTGGTGTGTTGTGTGGTGTGGTGGTGTGTAGTGTAGTGTGGTGTGGTGATGTGCGTTAATATGGTGGTGTGGTGGTGGTGTGTGTATATATGTGTGACTCAGAATCAGACATTCAGTGCCACAAAAGTCACATGGACTGATTTGACACAACGAAATGTGTGTGTGTGATTTGACACAACGAAATGTGTGTGTGCGTGTGTGTGTGTGTGCGTGTGTGTGTGTGTGTGTGTGTGTGTGTGTGTGTGTGTGTGTGTGTGTGTGTGTGTGTGTGTGTGTGTGTGTGTGTGTGGCTCCTCACATTATTTTGTTTAATTCTTTCTTCCTTCCTTTCTTCCTTCCTGTATACCTTCCTCCCTCCCCCCCTCTCTTCCTTCCTTCCTTCCTCCCAACCTTCCTTCCTCCCAACCTTCCTTCCTCCCCACCCTCCCTCCCCTCCCTACCTTCTTTCCTACTTCCTCCCTTTCTCCATCCCTCCCTTCTTCCCTCCCTCCCTTTCTCCCTCCCTCCCTCATTTCCTCCCTTTCCTCCCTTCCTTCCTTTCTCCCTCCCTCCCCTCACTTTCTCCCCTCCCTCCCTTCCCTCACTTCCTCCCTCCCTTTCCCCTCCCTCCCTCCCTGTCTCCCTCTCTCCCTTTCTCTCCTCTCTCCCTTTCTCCCTCCCTCCCTTCCTTCCTCTCTCCCTCCCTCTCTTCCTCCCTCCCTTCCCTCCTCCCTTCCTCTCTCCCTGCCTTCCTCCTTCCTTCCCTCCCTCCCTGCATTCCTTCCCTCCTTACCTTCCACCCATCCATCCTTTTTCTTCATTCCCCCCCCACCCCCTTCACATCTTCCCACGCTACCACTGCAGACAGTACAGGTAGCAGCAGCATCGCCGCCGCCCCAACAGGTACCAACGAAGCAACCAGCCTCCGCACCCACTCTGATCCTGCCCTCACCCCTCCCCCACCCTCCACCCCCAACCCCTGTCAACCCTCACCACCTGCGCCCCCCTGTCCTCCCAGCCGCACCCCTACCACCCTCACCACCACCCTCACCACCACCCTCACCACCACCGGCATCTGCAGTCCAGCATCAAACTGTGCACGTGCAGCAAGTTGCACAGTCGCAAGTAGGTCAGCCAGCACAGCTGTCAGTTTTCCCCAGTTTCAGCTCCTCTCAGCTGCTAATTACCCCCTGTTATCCAGCCCAGATGTGACCAGTTGGTGCTATTTATAGCAGGAGCTGACCACACATAGACTAGGTAAAAGGAAGGAGCATGCAAAATTTAGCACACTTGACAAGGCCCTTCTAAGTGATGTTGGATTTGCACACTGTTTTGAACATTTTTCCTAGTGTACTCGAGACACTTGATATACCGAGGGCACAAATGTTGAGATAAACTCTTTTGAGGCAAACTCGAAAGGGGAAAAAAACACCTAAATGTCGAATATTTGCTGTCGTGATGATTGCTTCTCTATGGGTATGCCATATCATATTAAAATTGATGTCTCTTCTGCTTTAAAAATATATTATGGATATCCAACCCTTACCCCTATTCTTGCTATGTATCCCTCCCTGGTTATTGCATGGGTTTTTTATGTATGCCTGCTGTTGGGAAAGCGTTGTATAAACTCCATGCATGTTGTTGCTCTCATTACATAACAATATTGTTAATATTGTACGTGTATCTTTTGAAAACATAATAATTATGTTTAAAACAATCCACAACCCACTAACCTACCCCATCTGTTTTAACCATCTTTGAATATACAACTAGCTGATAGACAATCCGAATAGGTTTTAATCATGTCTGTTCTGTTGAAAATGTGAAACTAAAAGACGAAGTAGTATGGTGGTTAGAGTGCTGCGCTCGCTACCTGAGTGCCTGGGTTCGAGTCCTCATTCGAGCCACCACCACGACGCCAGTTCAAGTGTTTTTTTTTTTTTTTTTTTTTTTTTTTTTTTTTTACTACTACTGTGGAGTTAACATCAGTCCTCTCCCTCAAAAGTTCTTCAGATGAGACTTTAAACCGAGATCCTGTTTTCCAATGAATGCAGAACATCCTGTGCCCACGTTCAAACCTATTCTGCCTTTAAAGAGAGTAGCCTATCCTGTGCTAATGGGAACAGATGACAAATTTTTTTTTTACAAACCTACACGCACACAGAGACTGGATATAAAAAAAAAGCACACAAGCACTTATACATTATCAGTAAATAAAAAAAGAACTTGTAATATCAGGTTGGGCGGTGGGAAAGCTAAGTGGTCAGAGCGCTCGCTTTCCCCCAGTCAAGTTAAGCATCGTCGAGCGTAGTTACCAGTTGGATGGGTGACCGTTTGCGCGCCTTGGCTTCGGTACAGTTCCCCCCCCCCCTCCCCCAGTTCACCCAGCTGTAAATGGGTACCTGCCTTCTTTAGGGTCACGGAAGGCCAAGCAGCGAAGGAGAGGAGATAGGCGCCGCCCTCAATATACTGGCCCCTAGAAAAGCTGAGGTCTCTGACGCCTCGCTCCCATACGACCGCCCAGGTTATAGGACACCTTTACCTTTTACCTTTACCCCGCGTGTATACAGTTTTGTAAATCTTATCATCTGTTCTCACCGGCACACAATATCCTACTCATGCGAAAAGCTGAACAGGATTTAACGTGTGCGGAAGATGTTCTACATGCGGTCGTACACGGGGCCTCGGTTTATAGTCTCATCCGGAAGGACTTGTAGGTAGAGTGGAGCCAGCACTGATGTTAACTCCAGAGGAAAAATACCCTCGAACGGGAATCGAACCCGGGTCGTCAAATTGCAAAAACCCAATGTTTTGACCAGTAGGCTATCCTGTCCCCCTTGATATACAATTATGGACATGATCTTCTTTAATGCCCTGCCAGCCCCACCCGCAGTCTCTGGCACCGGTTCACAATCCTCCTCCTCCCCCTCCTCCTCCTCCTGCTGCTCACCAGGCTGTCAGACCCTGCCCCCTGTCCAGCAAGGCACACCGCTTGTTCAGCAGTCTGTGCACGTGCAACACGCTCCTTCCGTACAGCAAGCGGGTCAGTTTGGTTTGTGGATCGTTGTTGTTGTTGTTGTTGTTGTTGATGATGTTGATGTTTGTTGTTGTTGCCCTTTGTTGTTGTCTGTTGTTGTTGCTGTTGTTGCTACTGTTTTGATGATATTATTGTTGTTGTTATTACTGTATTTTTTAATTTTTTGTTATTGTTGTTGTCTTTTATATTGTTGTTGTGATTGCTGCTACTGTTGTTGCTGTTTTTGCTGTTTTTTCTTTGTTGTTGCTACTGTTGCTGTTGTATTTTATATTATTGTTGCTGCTGCTGCTGTTGTTGCTGCTGTTTTTTTCTTTTTTGTTATTATTGCTGTTGTTGCTTTATTTTTCATTGTTGGTTTCAAGAAAGGCTTATTCAGAACCCCCTCCCTCCAATACACATGAGCAATTTGAGCAAACCACAAACCAACAGTTTAGAGCGTGCTCCAAAGACAAATCATTACACATTTCTTTTGGCAGCTGATATACAATCACTTCATTGTTGTTGTTGCTGCTATATACATATATAAATATATATATTTATTTATTCTTTTGTATCGAGGATAATGGATAAGCACTCAAGTGCTTTTTTTTTTTTTACATCCTATCCCCGTGTGTATGCAGTTTTGTAAATCTTGTCATCTGTGTGTGTGTGTGTGTGTGTGTGTGCGTGCGTGCGTGCGTGCGTGTGCGTGCGTGCGTGCGTGTGTGCGTGCGCGCGCGCGCGTGTGTGTGTGTATGAACAGACGTTATATAGGTTATGGGACACCTTTACCTTTTACCTTTCTGCTTCTCTGTAGCGCATCCACACCTGCCCCCACCTCCACCACAGAGGGTTCAGCAGCCTGTCTACCAGGCTACCGGAACAGGACACCAGGTGCAGGCATTTCCGCAACATCCCGCCCATGCGCAACAAGGATTTCCGGTTCCGGGTCAGACGTCACACATGCTGCCAGGAGCTGTTGGGCCAACGGGACAGTTTCAAGGCCAGGGACAGTTTGGGACAGCTCCTGTCTACCCCCAAATGGGGATGGGACAAGGCTTTCAGTATAATCCTAGTAAGTTGGGGGTGGTTTTGGAAGGATGATAATGATAATGATGCTGGCGATGATAATGGTAATAGCGATATGATAATGATGCTGGTGATAGTAATAATAATAATACTATATCATCATCATCATCATCATCATCATCATCATCATCATTGATAATAATGATAAAGTTGCTGGGGATAACAATGATAAAAATTTTGGATGATGATAATGATAATGATAATGATAATAATGATAGGTAAAGGTAAGGTAAGGCACTTAACGGCAGCGCGGCGCATTTTCGCCCATAGGACAAGAATAGTTGTATCAGTGTTTGAATAATATTATGAAAATAATAAGGATAATAATAATAACACTACTACTACTACTACTACTACTACTACTACTACTACTACTACTACTACTACTACTACTACTACTACTACTACTACTACTAGTCTTTAAATTAACGTCCACGCAGTTTGTGACGTGGAAAGCAAACAAAGAAATCAAATACAAACAGATAAGTACCTTGTAACAAACAAGATTAACAGATTGTTGTATTGTATTGCATTATATTTATGTATCGCGTCGTGTTGCATTGTATTGTATTGTATTGTACTGTTTTGTGTTATATTGTATTGTGTCGTGTCGTGTCGTGTTGTATTGTGTTGTATTGTATTGTATTGTATTGTATTGTGCTGTATCGTGTTGTATCGTGTCGTGTCGTGTTGTATTGTGTTGTATTGTGTTGTATTGTATTATATTGTGATGTGTTGTGTCGTGTTATATTGTATTTTTATTGTCTTGTGTTGTATTATATTGTACTGTGTTGTGTTTTATTGTGTTATATTCTATTGCGTTGCGTTGCATTGCATTCCAATGCATTGTATTGTGTTGTTATTGTATTGCCTTGTGCTGTATTGTATCGTATTGTTTAAACAATGTACAGCATTGCTGTGCACGATGTTGTATAGCATTGTGTTGTGTTGTGTTCTTGTAGTCTTCTGTTATGTGTTTTGTTCTTGTTCCTCGGCTAGGGCTCCGAGGTTTACCAATGGTGACATTTAACTCTGTTTGTCTGTCTGTCTGTCTGTCTGTCTGTCTGTCTGTCTGTCTGTCTGTCTGTCTGTCTGTATCTCTCTTTCTCTCTCTCTCTCTGTCTCTCTGTGTCTTTCTCTGTCTCTGTCTCTCTCTGTCTGTATATATATATATATATATATATACACACACACACATACATCTCTCTCTCTCTCTCTCTCTCTCTCTCTCTCTCTCTCTCTCTCTCCTCTCTCTCTCTCTCTCTCTCTCTCCCTCCCTCCCTTATGACGATGCTACTTACATAATATATGTGAGTCACTTAGGCTTTGCTCCTTGTTCTCAGTGTTCTTGTGTCTGACGATGTGACTGCTGTGTGGTTGCAGTGTACTCCCCCATGGGGATGCCGATGGGGATGGGGATGGGAATGGGGATGGGGATGGGGATGGGAGGGTTTCCCTTCTTCGAGATGGAAAGTCCTGACAGCCCAGGTGAGTTGCGTTGTTACATCTTGAGTTTTTCTTAGTAGGAACACACTGCACTGCACTGCACTGCACTGCACTGCACTACACTGCACTGCACTGCACTGCACTGCACTGCACTGCACTGCACTGCACTACACTACAATACAATACAATACAACACAGGGAAATACAGTACATTACAATATAGTGCAATACAGTACAATACAATACAGTACAATGCAGTACAGAACAATACAATACAAGACAGTACAATACAGTACAGTACAGTACAGTACAATACAGTACAGTACAGTACAATACAGTACAATACAATACAGTACAATATATTACAATGCAGTACAACACAGTACAATAGAATACAGTAGAATACAATACAGTGGAATACAATGCAATACAATACAATGCAATATGACAGTATAGAGATACGGAGCAATACATAACACCACAGGATGTTATAATTATTTTAATGATGGAATACAACACAATACGACACAATACCGTAATACAACATAATATAATTCAATACAGTATATACAACAGAATGTGACAAGATAGGGAACAACGCATGACACAATACGATATCTAACGGAAGAATACAATACCACAGAGAAACGAG
>JASPKP010004377.1:0-2500 GCA_030674155.1 Stramonita haemastoma | reverse complement strand
GGTCGTAGGGGAGCGAGGCGTCAGAGACTTCAGCTTCTCTAGGGGCCAGCATGCTGAGGGCTGCACCCATCTCCTCTCCCTCACTGCTTTACCTTCCATGACCCTAAAGAGGGCAGGTACTCATTTACAGCTGGGTGAACTGGGGAAACTGTACTGAAGCCAATGCGCGCAAACGGTCACCCATCCAATTGGTAACCACGCTCGACGCTGCTTAACATTGGCTATACATTTCTGTGCCTGTGGTGAGTCTGTGTCAAAGTCTTTGGGGTTGAAGATTCACAGGAGAAAGTCGTTGGAAGGACACTGTGGTAGTTTACCACCCCGGGTGGACGTCTCATTCAATCCTGCTCCCCGAGTAAACCATCGTTCTCGATAGTAGGGGGCTTAGTAGGTGGTGTCCTGCGTATGTTAGCTCAGAACGGGCTCAACTGAACACCACCAAAGTGACCCAGCAGCAGTGCAGGGCCTCTCTGTCTGGTGGCCCCACGGCTGCCTGACATTGATGGGCTCCATGTAGACTTCAGACTCTGCGGATGCTACATACCGAATTGAGGTATGGCTGTGGAGAAAATGTTGAAATAAACAACGTGGGAGACAGCACAGGACAGGAACGTCACAAGAGATGAGGCAACAGCAACGAATCCCCCCTCCCCCGCCCCCCAACTCCCTAGTACAATATGATAAATACAACATAATAAAGTAAACACTATACAACACAACACAATATACAGTACAACACAACGCAATAAAATAAACACCATACAATACAACACAAAATAATAAATAAACGCTAAACAACACAACACAATACAATAATCGCTATACAATACAACACAACACAGTACAATACAATTATGATGTAGTACATTATACACACACACACGCACACACACATGTATATATATATATATATATATATATATAATATATATATATATATATATAATGTAACAGAGTGCAGATATTTGATCTGCCGCGACTCTGTACAACTTCTCGGCGACGACAGCACGGTCAAACAGTGGGAATGTGGCCTCTATAAAGAGGCTGCATAATTACTACATTTTACCGCTATGGGCAAAGTGCATGCAGAGGACAGCTTTCGACCACCCCCCAACGATACAGAACGTCGCACAATTCACAGGTGTGGATCCAAACGTTTTACCCACGTCGCTGCGATTGGCAGTTTCGATCACAAGGGAAGTAATCTAATTACCGCCCTGCCACATCCACCACCGCTGACTTTGTGCCGCGTCCCGAGGCACAGTGGGTACTGATCAGCGTATTTGACGCTCAAATCAGTAGCCCTAAGTTCTTTCCATCCTGTCGGCGACGCCACTTTGTAACAGAGTGCAGATATTTGATCTGCCGCGACTCTGTACAACTTCTCGGCGACGACAGCACGGTCAAACAGTGGGAATGTGGCCTCTATAAAGAGGCTGCATAATTACTACATTTTACCGCTATGGGCAAAGTGCATGCAGAGGACAGCTTTCGACCACCCCCCAACGATACAGAACGTCGCACAATTCACAGGTGTGGATCCAAACGTTTTACCCACGTCGCTGCGATTGGCAGTTTCGATCACAAGGGAAGTAATCTAATTACCGCCCTGCCACATATATATATATATATATATATATATATCTATTACACACTATACTATCTATCTATCTATCTACTATCTATCTATCTATCTATCTATCTATCTATCTATCTATCTATCTATCTATCTATCTATCTATCTAATCTAATCTAATCTGTCTGTCTATCTATCTATCTATCTATCTATCTATCTATCTATCTATCTATCTATCTATCTATCTATCTATCTATCTATCTATCTATCTATCTATCTATCTATCTATCTATCTATCTATCTATCTATATAGCTATAGATACATATAGTCCAACTTCGTCATCTGTTCCCACCAGCAAACAATGGCCTAATCTTCCCAAAGGCAGAACAGGTTTTAACGTGTGCGCAAGATGTTCTGCACACAGGTGCTCAGTTTAAGGTCTCATCGGAAGGACTATAAACCCAGGTCCTGTGTGCAAACCGAGGCAGAGCATCTTGCGCGCACGTTAAAACCTGTTCCACCTTTTATGGAAGAGTAGGCCAGAGGGATGGATGAAAGCAGCATACCTAGCATGCGCCCTGACACTTTGACCTTTTCATAAAAGAAGATGTACCCCAATCTGGATGCTGGAGCCCTGTCGGTATAAATAGCATCCTCATTTTCTGGAAATTCTCTGCTAGGAATTCCCTCTTTTCTATCCATCTCGTTGTTTCTGCCTTGCTTCTATTCTTCCTACTACCTCCTTCTTGTCTTATATTTTGTGCTTTCTTTGCCCATACTTCTGCCTTTTTTTTTTCCCCCAAAAGACATAAAAGATAAAAAAAATTCTCTCCCGGCACAGTGCACAAATCCAACATCACTCAGTCAAGAGTGCTATATTTAGTGCGCCCCTTCCTTATACCTAGTCTACGTGAGGTCAGTTT
>JASPKP010004376.1:0-17742 GCA_030674155.1 Stramonita haemastoma | reverse complement strand
TTATTTGTGTCTGCATAGTAGATGTTTTCAGTTATCAATTACTGGTTTGGTTGTTTGTTTGCTTGTTTCCTTTATTTATTTTCTTTTGTCTTTCCGTTCTTCCTTTTTCCTTCCTCCCTCCCTTTCTGTTCTTCTTTTTTTCTTTCTTTTTCTTTTCTTTTCTTTCTTTCTTTCTTTCTTTCTTTCTTTCTTTCTTTCTTTCTTTCTTTTTCTTTCTTTCTTTCTTTCTTTCTTTCTTTCTAACTCTTCTTAGCTGTGTCTGCATAGTTGAAGTCCCCAATTATCAATTAATGGTTTGTTTCGTTTCGTTTCGTTTTTTCTCTTTTTTCCCTTCCTCCCTTTCTTTTTTCTTCTCTCTTTCTTTTCTGTGTAATCGTTGTTTATTTATCTGTTTACCTATCTGATTAAGAAGTTTTCTTTCATCTAAATAATTAATCATGTGTGGTGTTGCTTTTAAATAGAGTGTGATTACATCCATAACGGTCATTTTCATTTTTTTTCTTCCTAGGCTATAGCTGGAGGTTCACCAATGATGACATTTTTACACGTGGTACTGTTTTTGTTCACCATTAAGGTAGCCACATTCAGACTTCAGGGAAACTTTGGAATATATACGTATCTTGCCTTTCTTTGGATAACCGTGCTTTTTATTCTACTCGACTTTCCCTACCTCTTTTTTATGTGCCCCTCTTCCTTCTTTTCTTCCCTCCCCATACTGTTTCCAATTTTTCTTCTTCTGTGTTTCTTTTGGCTACTTATCCACCTGTCTCTCTGTCTGCCCCTCTCTGTCTGTCTGTCTGTCTGTCTGTCTGTCTGTCTGTCCGTCTGTCTGTCTGTCTGTCTGTCTGTCACACACACACACAGACACAGACACACACACACAACACACACACACACAGACACAGACACAGACACAGACACACACACACACACACAACACACACACACACACCACACACACACACACACGGGGACTTGATGTAAAATAGCCCATGGGTGCTCATTCGTTATCATTCGAATGAATGATTTGTCTTGAGTTGATTTGATTTGATCTTATTTGATCTCTGTCACTCTCTGTTCCTCTCTGTCAACCCGTCTGACCACCTGTCTCTTTCCCTATCTCTGTTGTGCTTTTTAAAAACGTCGCTTTCCCCTTCTGTGTAGAGGTGCAGCTGAGCATGCGCAAAGTGGGAATCTGCGGAAGTGACGTCAAGTACTGGTCGACGGGCGCCATTGGCCGTTTGTGGTGAAGGAGCCCATGTTATTGGGTCACGAGTGTAGCGGTGTCGTCACCAAACTGGGTCAAGGTGTCACCAACCTTACAGTGGGTCAGTACACTTAATTAGAGTAGCAGCAGCAATATCACACACACTATGAGAAATAGCCCCCCCCTCCCAAAATAGAAAGAAAAAGAAAAAAAAAGCAACTGCTATCAACTGATCAGTGGTCTACAGGTAATGCACCAGTCCAGGAAGCTTTTTTTTTTTTTTTTTTTTCCTTCTTCATCCAACGCTCAGACAGCAACTATTGCTGTCTGTCATTATGAGTGAAAATGCGTTGGCCAGCACATCCGGTTTCAATGTGGGAGAGAACTGTTATCTTTTAAGCCTTTCTGGGAAAGGGGAGGGTAGGCAGAGAGAATGGACCAAGAAGGTAGAAAATAAAACAGGATGGATGTGACAGGAAGAAAAAGGAACAAGGCAAAAACAAAGAGAGAGATAGAAAAGAGGGAATTCACAGCACATAATTTGCAGAAAGTTTAAAGTCTCACCCAAAAGAATTTGACATTCAGTTCGGGTTTGTTTTCTTGTTGTTGTTGGCTTAAAAAAAATTTTTTTTTTAAGTCAAACTGGGAAGAAAGGGCAGACTACGGTGCGAGAATGGGAATCGAACCCAGAACCTCGCAGGTTAACTTTTTAGGCAGACGAACGTCTAAATAAAATCAACCATCCTTCCCTGCCCTGCCCTTCCTCCTCAGAGACTGGTTGTGTCTACAGGGGACCGGGTGGCCATTGAACCGGGTGTGCCGTGTCGGAGGTGTGAGCTGTGTAAGGGTGGGCGCTACAACCTGTGTCCCGAGGTCTTTTTCCTGGCCACACCGCCCGATAGCGGCGCCCTGGCCAGATACCACGTGCATGCTGCCGACTTCTGCTTCAAGTGGGTGGGGCTACTGGTGTCCTTTGTTGTTGTTGTTGTTAATATTGTGGTTTGTGGTTGTTGTTGTTATGGTTGTTGTTGTTGTGGTGGTGGTGGTAGTGGTGTGTTTGTGTGTGTGTGTGTGTGTGTGTGTGTGTGTGTGTGTGTGTGTGTGTGTGTGTGTGTGTGTGGTGTGTGTGTGTGTGTGCGCGCGCGCGCGTGCACGCGCGCGTGCTGCGTGCGTGCGCGTGTATGTTTATTTATTTTTTATTCTTACATTACATCCAGCCCCCGTGTGTATGCAGTATTGTAAATTTTGTCATCTGTTCCCGCAGGCACACACTAGCCTACTCTTCCGAAAAGTGGAACAGGTTTTAACGTGTAGGCAAGATGTTCTGCATGCATTAGCACACGGGGCCTCGGTTTATAGTCTCATCTGAAGGAGTCTGCACTGATGTAAACTCCAGAGGAAAAATCCTCGAGTGAGATTCGAACCCGGGTCAAAAGATCACGAGCACATCCACTCTGACCACCAGGCTATCCCTGTGTGTGTGTGTGTGTGTGTGTGTGTGTGTGTGTGTGTGTGTGTGTGCGTGTGCGTGTGCGTGCGTGTATATATGTGCGTGCGTGCGTGCGTGTGTGTGTGTGCATGCGTGCATGCGTGTATGTGTATGTGCTCTCCAGTTCACGCGATTGAAACATTCTCGTTACCATTGTGATCACATCCTTTGCCTTCCAGTTGAGATTGTAACTTTGATGTAGGGACTGGTGAGTTATCAGTCGTTAAATAACAGATCGGGTTGTTTCTCTATATTTCTCCTATCCACCAGGTTGCCGGATCATGTCAGCTTTGAGGAGGGGGCCCTGATCGAGCCTCTGTCGGTAGGGCTCCACGCCTGCAGACGAGCCAACGTGGCCCTGGGGAAGAGAGTGCTGGGGTGTGTGGAGCCGGTAGGTGTCTGTCCCTTTGAAAGAGGGAAGAACGGGACAGGAAAGGACAGGACAGGACTAGACAAGAAAACAGACAGGACAAGGCGAGGAAAGACAGTAAGACAGACAGACAGTCAGATAACCAGAAATAAAAACAGAGAGACAGATAACAGCGAAATGTGTGTGTGTGTGTGTGTGTGTGTGTGTGTGTGTGTGTGTGTGTGTGTGTGTGTGTGTGTGTGTGTGTGTGTACGTGTGCGCACGCACGTGTGTATGTGTGTGTTTTCAGGTACATGCATTTGTATTTTCTGTGGTTAGATAAAAACTACGTATATTAAAGCACTAGCAGTTCTGCAAATAACTTAACCTGGGAAACCGGCTATATCCTTACAGCAAGGAGCTGCTCCCCTCAAAATTCGAAGTTAATGATAAAGATTCTTTGATTTTTCCCCCGCGTGCCCTAGCTAGTGCTTCAACCTTCACAAATGGTGAGATTTTTGCGTTTGCAGCCGTTTTGCCTTACATCAAGGTTCAATCCAATCCAATGATGTTGCTTAGAGCCCCGCCGACCGCACAGGCCATGTCGGGGTTGTCACCTCGTCATATTTTAAAATTCATATTAAAACTGTGCGACTATAATTATACAGAAGCTGCTGCACGTCTACAGGGCGCTGGTGTGCTCCAAACTGGACTACGGGTGTCAGGTCTACGGCTCGGCGAGGCCTTCCTACCTGAAAGCTCTGGACCCTATCCACCACCAGGGGCTCCGGGTCTGTCTCGGAGCGTTCGGAACGACGCCGGTGTACAGTCTGTACATCAAGGTTGCCGCATTCCGACTTCGGGGATGCTGTCTAAACACGACACCAGTTTCCATGCGTTCTTTTGTGTGTGTTCTTACTGGCATGAATGGCCTACTCTTCCGAAAGGCAAAACGTGACAGGTTTTAACGTGTGCGCAAGATGTTCTGAATATGTTTGCACACTGGACCTCGGTTTATAGCCTCATCCGAAGGACTTAGGAGGGAGTGGAGTCAGTACTGATGTTAACTCCAGGGGGAAATCCCATTGTGCGGGCTTCTTGAATCAGGGCTGTCTAATCATGAACGTAACAGTCTAACCACAAGATGATCCCACCCTCCTGACTCTTAGAAATTAAAAGTTGAAAAAAAAACAAGCAAAGAGGTTTAAAACTTTGCCTCCAAAATCGGGTAAAAAGACCCTCACAAGTTGACAGGTAAAAAAACTTCTGTGTATGAGGAAATGAATTTCATGAACTTAAATATTTCTGTTTTTCTTCACAGGTCCAATTGGTCTGAGTGCCATCGTATCTGCTCAAGCCATGGGAGCATCAGCTGTCATTGTCACAGGTATGTGGTGTGTGTGTGTGTGTGTGTGTGTGTGTGTGTGTGTGTGTGTGTGTGTGTGTGTGTGTGTGTGTGTGTGTGTGTGTGTGTGTTTGTGTGTGTGTGTTTGTGTGAAAAGCAACGACAAAAAAAACCCAACAAAAAGCAGCAGCAAACCCCCTGGACAATGGCTTTGATAATATTAATACACTGTGCATAGTTATACTAAGAGCCAAGAAGGAAGGTGGCAGGACGGTTAAGACATGCGCCTGGCTAGCAAGTAAACCGTGAGGCTCTGGGTTCGATTCCCAGCCTTGCCCCCCCCCCCCCCCCCCCCCTTTAAAAATTTTTTTTTTAACCAGTTTGACGAGAAAAATCGAACTGAATGTCAACATCCTTCAGATGAGACTAAAATTAGGCCCCGTGTGAAAATGCATGCAGAACATCTTACGCACACGTTAAAACCCGTTCCAACTTTCGGAAGAGTAGGCAATTGTGTGCCGGTAGGAACAGATGACAAAAAACCCAGCATTCACTCAGGTGTGGTGGTTGAACACCATCCTCGAAATCGGAATGCGGCTACCTAAATGGTGGGGGGAAAATCGACCGCACACCCAAAAAGCCACCATTTGGAACCTTGGAGCTGTAGCCGAGGAACAACAACATAAAAAAAGATATTACGAGCCACTAGCAATAACCAGCCTGATTTAAAGGGGGGGGGGGGGAACCCCTCACTGTGGAAATCCCATCTTCTTTCACAAGACTTATCCCGGAACGGTGTGTTGATAAGGTACAGTTTCATGTGGGAGGCACTTCTTCAGGCTGAACTTGTCAACGCACCAAGAACGGTTTCTAAATACACAAGTTTATAATGATTTTTTTCCCTGTTCCTCGGTTATAGCTCCGAGGTTCAACAATAGTGAAATTTTGCGTAGCCTATGCGACCGTTTTTTTCCTATAAAGGTAGCTGCATTTCGAATTCGGGGATTCAAGCTGGGTATGTTCCTGTTTCCGTAACCCACATGAATTAAGGAACCTTTAACTTGCATGATTGATATTCTGCACGTGTGTAGCCTATACACGAAGGGAATTAAGGTACTGGCAGGTCTGCTCTTGAAGTTGACCTAGGAGATCGTAGAAACATCCTCACTCTTAATTCGCCAGACACCACCAATATTCAAACCCATGACTTCATAGGCCCATGGGATTGAAATCGAACTGTCTTAACCACTCGCTCGAGCTCGGCTATAGCGTTCGTCGTTTAGAAAGATAGCATATTTTTATTGTTGGTACAGCAGCTCTAACATAAAGATTTACACATAGTGCACAGCGTCAATTAAACAAAATACAGTTGCAGACAGGAAATTTTTTTTTAAAAAGGTGGCGCTACTCTCGTGGCAACGCGCTCTCACCATGGAGAGCAGCCCGAATTTCACACAGAGAAATCTGCAGTCACTTTAAGTGGTATACAATACACCGATCAAAGTTGTCAGTGAAGTTTTGACACCGAACGCCCCACAGACATATCTGCGGAGCGTCTGGAGCTGGCGAAGAAGATGGGCGCCACCCACAGCCTGTGCATCGATTCCAAGGATCCCTCAGAGGTGGCGCAGAGAGTGCGGGACACGCTGGGGGCCATGCCCGACTGTGCTGTGGAGGCCAGCGGGGCACAGTTCTCCGTGCAGATGGCCATACAGGTCAGAGAGAGAGAGAGAGAGAGAGAGAGAGAGAGAGAGAGAGAGAGAGAGGGGAGAGAGAGAGAGAGAGAGAGAGAGAGAGAGAGAGAGAGACAATGACAATGACAAAAGTTTATTGTTATAGGCAGGATGCCCATTAACAAGGGGACAGTGGGAGGGGGGCTGGGCACAACACACAAAATGTCATGTACTGAGAACTTCCTTAATTACAACCCAAAAGGTCATCATGTCATGGATGCCATAACATTGTTACATGATAAATTTAGATCCTTTTTTCATAAGCTTTGATTACCCCTTACAATTGAAATTTTCAAGGGGGAGGAATTTCTACAAAACTGTACAAATCCAAAAATCACCATCTAACAACAAACTGGTCAGTGACATGAAAACTATGTTACTATGTCTCTTCTTCCCTCTTTTTTCATGGCTTGTGCAAATGTACACCACTAACACGTGACAGATCCGTGATAATCCAGGAGGCATGTCGGGTTCAGCTATTCTCTCTCTCTCTCTCTCTCTCTCTCTCTCTCTCTCTCTCTCTCTCTCTCTCTCTCTCTCTCTCATATGCACCCCCCCTACACACACACACACACACACACACACGCACACACACACACACACACAAAACATACACACTTTCTCCCTCTCTCAAACACACACATTCACACACTCATACACACACATACATACATACACGCACACACATACACACACACATACACATCCACGTTCATACACACACGTGTACATAAATACCTACACAAACATGTATACATCTTCACATGCTCCAACACACACACAGACACACACATACACACTCATACACACACACACATAAACACACGCACGAACGCACGCACATACACACACCCTCAAATTCACATACATACACACATATACGCACGCACGCACTCACACACACACACACACACACGCACGCACACACACATACACACACACATACACACACACACGCGCGCGGGCACGGATTTAACCAAGGAAGAATCGAACAGCGTCCACGATTACATGCATTACATCACGCCCGGCACTGATTTGATCTTTGAATCTCTCCCGGTCGGCAAGGCACCACAGCTTCAGCTTCTGGAAGACAAATTTTTCGTTGTTGGTCATCAGCCTGGTGTTCCTTTTCACAAACCAAAACAAATCCGGGGGTGTGTCATCAGCAGCAGTCCATTAAAATTGAAAAACAAGATCGTCAGTTTCGCAAACCAGCGTGTCTGTATGCCGTTTGCTGGTGAACACGCGATTGAAGTCCTGGTTCCTGCGAGTGTCCTTAAGCCTCCTCTGCAAGGTTCTATCCGTCAGTGCAGCTACATAGTCCTTGATGACATCAGCACTTGCTCCAACTTGCTGTATTTTCGCCAGACGATCATCACAATCCGTGGTTTCCGTTGTAAACACAGACGCAAGGTCAATGTCACCACGGTCAATGTCACCACGTTCCACGTCAGCATGCATGACATCCTCTGCCTGTTTGACATCGCTTGGTGCATGGCCGATTTCACGTGCGTCTTCTTGTGACAGCGTGTTGGTGGCAGAAGGCGGTGTGTCAGTGAAAAACACAGGGCAGCTTGAAGGAGGTGTGGGCACAAATAAACATTGTGATTGTTCCTCTGTTATAACAATTTCACTTGCCTCCTGTTCTTGCCGCTGTGCTGTCCGTCTCCTCTCTTCTGTCCTCCGTCTGTCTCTGTCAATCTGGCTTGACGGCTTTTGTCGGTAGCTGCCGGAGCTGACAAGGGTGTCGTGTTGCGCCATGTTGCTGTTGCTGGCTGGGCTGGCTTGCAGTCGTAGCACAACGACTGTGCTATCGCCACTTCCAGCAATTTTCCAGGATGTGAGGTGATTTTCTTGGAGCAGGGCATCCAGAGTAACGTTCAACGTTGTTGGTAGACCGACAACGGGCATTGTTTCGGATAAAAGTGTATTATTTTGATAAACAAATTCACAGCAAAATAATATTCCTGCCTACCTCCAAGGGAGATCACTCCGCCCGCCGAGAGAGAGAGAGAGAGAGAGAGAGAGAGAGAGAGAGAGAGAGAGAGAGAGAGAGAGAGAGAGAGAGAGAGAGAGAGAGAGAGAGAGAGAGAGAGAGAAGCGTCTCTGGTTGGCTGTATGCCGCAACTGTGTAGGGTGAGGTGACGTTCTTGATTTATGTGTGTGTGTGTGTGTGTGTGTGTGTGTGTGTGTGTGTGTGTGTGTGTGTGTGTGTGTGTGTGTGCGTGCGTGCGTGTGTCTGTCTGTCTGTCTGTCTGTCTATCTATCTATCTATCTATCTATCTATCTATCTATCTATCTATCTATCTATCTATCTATCTATCTATCTATCTATCTATCTATCGATCCATCGATCCATCGATCGACCTGTCCAGATAGGAAGCATTTGGAAGAGGATTCTTTTCGATACTTGAGTTTTAGTATAACTCCTCTTGGTGCTGAACTATGACAACTAAATTCAACTAAATATGCTGGTAAGGGCTTTTTTACTAACAAGACAGACTAGTCATCTTGACCAGTTAAGATCCACTCTCCCCATAAGTTTTTCGGATGAGACTATAAACCGAGGCCCCGTGTGCGGATGCACACAGAACATCTTGCCCACATGTTAAATCCTGTTCCGCTTTTCGTAAGAGTAGGCCATTGTGTGCCGGTGGGAACAGATGACAAGATTTACAAAACTGCATAGACACGGGGACTTCATGTAAAAATAAGCATATGGGTGCTTATTTCATTATCCTCGATATAAAAGAATAAATAATGATAACTAAATAAACAAATAATAAATAAGATGCAATGGAATTCCAATAGTATTTCAACACAACAACGTTTTCTTTTTTTTTATCTGCAACATTGCACTCCCAACAGAGACATCCTCAATCGCCTAGCTTAGTTGGTTTTTTGTGCCTGTTTGTTTGTTTTTGCCTTAGAGATATTTCTCAGGTCTGCCAATGAAGAAAGCCAATACAATATTAAAACATGAACTCAAACGAAAGCATGTACTGATAAAGATATAAACAGAAACAGAAGGATGTAATAATAAAACAACTGAAATAAAACACACACACACATACACAGAGGTGGATCAGTGGTCTAGAGGTAACACGCCTGTCTAGAAAGCGAAAAGTTTGGGTCGGAGTGTGCGGTGGTTCGAATCCCGTTCGGGCCCCAAACCTTCCCCCATCCATTAGACCATGAGTGGTGGTCTGGGCGCTAGTCTTTCGAATGAGACGATAAACCGAGGTCCCGTGTGTTACGCATCATCAAATAGCGCACGTTTAAGAACCCACGGCAACAAGAGGGTTGTCCCTGGCAAAATTATGTAGAAAAAGCTACTCTGATAGGGAAACAAAATACAGTTGCAGACAGGAAAAAGAAAAAAAATAATGGGTGGCGCTGCACTTGTGGCGACGCGCTCTCCCTGGGGAGAGCAGTCCGAATTTCACGCAGAGAAATCTGCTGTGACATAAAGTGGTAATAAATAAATAAATAAATAGATACACAAATACATGAATAAATAAACAATAAAACACACACACACACACACTGTTTAGTATCCCCCCCCCCCCCCACACACACACTGTTTAGTACAGGACTTCATAACTGTTCTGCAACGATGTGTGTCAGGCCTTAAAGCCAGGCAGCGCCTTTGCCGTGGTGGGCCACGGACCCAATGACATCCAGATTCCTATTGTGGAAGCCATTGCTCACGAAATCGACATCCGGGGAACTTTCCGATACATGAACACGTGAGTTTTTCCCCCTTGTTAACGTGCTTTGCCGTTGTTGTTGTTGTTGTTGTTGTTGATATTGTTTGTTTGTTTATTGGTTTGTTAGTTATGTGGTTGGTTTTTATCACTGGGGATGGAGTTTTTGTGTGGAGTGCATCAACTGGAATTTGTTGTATAGAGATCATTTTATGGCGTACCCATCGAAATGAGTATTTTGCTATGGGATGGCGTAGTGTGTGTGTGTATGTGTGTGCGTGCGTGCGTGCGTGCGTGTGAGTGTGTGTGTGTGCGCGCGCACGTGTGTGTATTATATGTGTGTTCTTGAACGAAAACCAGCAATTTAAAATATTCAGCTTTTCTCTCTGTAAAGTCGCAGTTCATCCTGTTTAAGATAATAATTTTCAGTAGAACTGTTTGCTTAAGTCCATCACATTACAACTAAGTGCGCTGATAATTTCCCCTGCAGCTGGCGAACTGCCCTCATCCACACCAATCAAAATATGTATACCTCTCTCTCCTCTCTCTCTCTCTCTCTCTCTCCTCTCTCTCTCTCTCTCCTCTCTCTCTCTCTCTCTCCCCTCCCTCTCTATTTGGTTTCACTCACACAAACCTAGCTTTGATTGTCTTCCCCTCTTTCCATCCCTCTCTTCTCTCCCCCCCTCTCCTCTTCTCCTGTTCCCTCCCCCTTCCTCCCTCCTTACCTGTCCCATACTCCAGCCTAAGGTTAACGGACGCTTGCACGTAACTCTCACACCTTGACTACATGACTCTTAAAGGGCCATCCATCTCTCCCAGACAGACAGACAGACGGACAGACAGACAGTCAGTCAGAGTCAGACAGACAGTCAGACAGACAGACAGACAGTCAGACAGACAGTCAGACAGTCAGTCAGACAGACAGACAGACAGACAGGACAGTCAGACAGTCAGTCAGACAGACAGACAGACAGACAGACAGGACAGTCAGACAGACAGACAGACAGTCAGACAGACAGTCAGACAGACAGTCAGACAGACAGTCAGACAGACAGACAGACAGTCAGACAGACAGACAGACAGACAGTCAGACAGTCAGTCAGACAGACAGACAGACAGGACAGTCAGACAGACAGTCAGACAGACAGACAGACAGACAGACAGACAGACAGTCAGACAGACAGCCAGACAGACAGACAGACAGACAGACAGACACACACACACACACACAGTCAGTCAGACAGACAGACAGACACAGTCAGACAGACAGACAGACAGACAGACACAGTCAGACAGACAGACAGTCAGACAGACAGACAGACAGTCAGACAGACAGTCAGACAGACAGTCAGATAGGACAGTCAGACAGACAGACAGACACACACACAGTCAGTCAGACAGACAGACAGACACAGTCAGACAGACAGACAGACAGACACAGTCAGACAGACAGTCAGACAGACAGACACAGTCAGACAGACAGACACAGTCAGACAGACAGACAGACAGACACAGTCAGACAGACAGACAGACAGTCACACAGACAGACAGTCAGACAGTCACACAGACAGACAGACACCAAAGGACAGATAGTGTTTCCTGGAGCGGATGGCATGTGGACCCAGAGCATTATACTGACCTTTCGTGGCATTCAGGCCTGATACAGTTGTGGCTTTCGCGGTCGGCGGGGCTGTAAAGTCATGGTTTGGTTGTGTGGCGGCAATGACATTTTTTTGTCATAGGAAGCGTGAGGTCCAAAGTTTGAATACCCTCCGCCTAGGCATAAAATACCCAACAGCTAAATGCGTAGAGAGAGAGAGAGAGAGAGAGAGAGAGAGAGAGAGAGAGAGAGAGAGAGAGAGAGAGAGAGAGAGAGAGAGAGAGAGAGAGAGAGAGGCAAGGCAAGGCAAGGCAAGGCAAGGCAAGGCAAGGCAAGGCAAGACAAATTCTTTTATTTCAAAGATAATGAATAAGCACTCGATAACATATTAAAAAAACAACCTCTAACTAAACAACAACAATAATAATGATCCAAATATCAAGAGCAAGAAACCATACCAAGTAGCAAACAACTGACAAGAAATAAGACAGAAATGCAATAATAAAGTAATAAAAAATGCACTAATTGAGAAACGAAAATAAGAAGTAAGAATCAAATGATGATTTTGATTTTTTTTTAAAAGCGCTAATAATTAGAAAGCAAACAAGAGATTATAATGAGGTCAACAACTGAAAACATCAATCCACCACCATCTATCAACAAATTAAGTCATATAAATCATAAAATTTTGATAAAAGGGGAGGAAAAATTCACACACACACACACACACACACACCCCACACACACACACAACACACACACACACACACACACACACACACACACACACACACACACAGGTTCACGGGCATGTCATCAATAAACTTCATTCTAATTTCTAAAGGAAATATTTGCTGAGAGAGAGAGAGAGAGAGAGAGAGAGAGAGAGAGAGAGAGAGAGAGAGAGAGAGAGAGAGAGAGAGAGAGAGAGAGAGAAGTCTTGCGGTTAATGCAAGGATATTGGGCTAAACCTGCAAATGGGGGTGACAGCATGTTTTTTGGCATACAAATGTTTTGGACCATCCTCTACAATCCTATTCCAGTTGATGCTTAAAGATATATGACCCACTTATTACAGACATAGACGAACGTAACCACCCCCTAACCCTAACCCTAACAGTTGTCGATCTGCTCGTCAGTTTTCACCCTAAACCCCCCACACCCAGCTTAAGACAAACCTCCTCCCATCATACTCCTTCCCCTAAACCTACACCTACCCCCGTCATACTCCTCCTAAACCTCCTCCCCTACACCTACCCCCGTCGTACTCCTCCTAAACCTCCTCCTCCTCCCCTACACCTACCCCCGTCGTACTCCTCCTAAACCTCCTCCTCCTCCCCTACACCTACCCCCGTCGTACTCCTCCTAAACCTCCTCCTCCTCCCCTACACCTACCCCCGTCGTACTCCTCCTAAACCTCCTCCTCCTCCCCTACACCTACCCCCGTCATACTCCCCCTAAACCTCCTCCTTCCAAACACTTACCCCCACCATATTTTTATCCCTTCTTCTACCTCCCTACCTCCACTAATCTCATCCCCGTAATCCTCTTCCCTCCTTACACTTACCCCCATATACTCTTCCCCCTTCTGTACTTCTACCCCTAAACATATTCCCTCCCCCCATCACACCCCCCCATAAGCCTCCTCCTTCCCTACACCTACCTCCATCATACTGTTCCCCCTACACCTGCTCCTATCATCATCCTTTCCCTCCCATACTCCTCACTGTACTATAACCTCTTCCCCCCTTCCATACACCCTAAACCTCCTCTTTCCCACCAACCCCTATCATACTCTCGTCCTCCCTACACCTACCCCAATCATAACCTCCTTCTCACACATACCCCCTAAACTTCTTCCCCCCTTACACTTACCCCCATCATATCCTCCACCTAAACCTCCTCCCTCCCTACACCTACCCCAATCGTACTACCCCCTACCCTTACCACCACCATATTTTTCCCTTCTCCCTTCTTCTCCTTCCCTACCCCCACCATGCTCCCCCCCTAATCTCCTTCCTTCCCTACACTTACCCCCACCATATTTTCCCTTCTCCCTTCTCCTCATACTCTAAACTTCCTTTCCTTTCCTTATGCCACACTCTTCCCTTCCCTCCACCCCCCCCCATCATATTCCTCCCCTTTAACCTCCTCCTTCTCTGAAATTACCCCCACCATATATTTTTTCCATTATGCCTTCTCCATACTCTAAGCCTCCTTCCCCTTCACTACGCCTATCCCCACCATACTCATCCCCTCCCTCCCTTCACCTAACCCATCCATACTCCCCCCTAAGCCTCCTCCTCCTTCCCTATACCTACCCCCATCACACTCCTCTCCCTAAACCTCCTCCATACTACCCTCTCTCCATCATATCCCCCCCTACACCAACCCTCATCATACTCCCCCAAAACCTCCTCCCTCCCTATCCCCATCACACTCCTCCCCCTAAACATCCTCCCTGCTACCCTCTCCCCATCATATTCCCCCCTAAACTTCCTCCCTCCCTACACCTATCATACTACCCCCCAAACCTCCTCATTCCCTACATCAACCATCATCATACTTCCCCTAAACCTCCTCCACCTTCCCTACACCTACCCCCATCGTACTCCTCCCCCTAAACCTCTTCCCTCCCTACACCTACCCCCAGCATATTCCTACCTATACTATAACCTCTTCCCCCCTTCCCTTCACCCTAAACTTCCTCTTTCCCACCTACCCCTATCATACTCCTCGTCCTCCCTACACCTCCCCCTATCATAACCTCCTTCTCACACATACCCCCACCATATTCGTCCCCTAAACTTCTTCCCCCCCTTAATGTACCCCCATCATACTCCTCCCCTACACCTACCCCCATCAGACTCCTCCCCCTAAACCTCTTCCCTCCCTACATCTACCCCAATCATACTACCGCCTACACCTACCCCTATCATACTCTTCCCCCTAAACCTCCTCCCTCCCTACATCTACCCCAATCATACTACTGCCTACACCTACCCCCACCATACTGGTCCCCCTAAACCTTCTCCTTCCCTACACTTACCCCCACCATATTTTTCCCTTCTCCCTTCTTCTCTCTCCCTACCCCACCATGCACCAAACCCCCCTTTCTATACACCTCCCCCACCATACTCCTCCCCATAAACCTACTTCCCTACACTTACCCCCACCATATTTTCCCCCTATACACTCCTCCCCCTAAACCTCCTCTCCCCCTAACCCATCCCCATCACACCCTTCCCCTTAAACCTCCTCCCTACCCTTTATCCCCATATATCCTCCTCCCCCCTTCTCCTTCCCTTACCCTCATCAGGCTTCTCCCAATAAATCTCCTCCCCTACACGTAAGTCCGTCATATTTTTCCTTCTATATCCCTTATATCCCTTCTCCTTCCTTCCTACCTACCCTCACCCTACCCCTCCTTCCTTCCTCCTCCCTACACCTACCCACACTCCTCTCCTCTCTCCACCTCCCTCCCTCCCTCCCTCCACAAACCCCCATCATACTCCTCCCTCTGGACCTATCCCCATCATACTCCCGCCCCCCTTAACCCTTTCCCTATACCTACCCCCATCATATCCTCCCCCTAATCCTCCTTCCCTACACTTACCACCACCATATTTTTTTCCCCTTATTCCTTCTCCTCCCTCCCTACCCTATCCCCAATACATCCCCCCTTAAACCTCCTCCTTCCCTACACATACTCCCATCATACCCCTTCCCCTAAACTTCCTCCCTCCCCAGACCTACCCCCATCATATCCTCCCCCATAAACCTCCTTCTCTACACTTACCCCCACCCTATTTTCCCTTCTCCCTTCTCCTTCCCTACACCTACCCCCATCATACGCCTCCCCCTCCTAAACCTCCTCCCTCCCTTCACCTACCCCCATCATAGGCCTCCCCCTAAACCTCCTTCCTCCTACACCTACCCCCATCATACCCTTCCCCCTAAACCTCCTCCCTCCCCAGACCTACCCCCCATCACACTTCTCCCAATAAATATCTCCTACACTTACCTCCTCATATTTTCCCTTATCCCTACCTTTTACCTACCTACCCTCGCCCTAAATCTCCTTCCCCTTCCCTACACCTACCCCCACCCTACTCCTCCACCCCTCTCCCTTCACCTACCCCCATCACATTCCTCCCCTTGAACCTATCTCCATCATACTCCCTCCCCCCTAAACTTCCTCATTCCCTGCACCTACCCCCCATCATACACTTCCCCCTAAACCACCTCCCTCCCTCCCCCTATCCCCAGCATATTCCCCATAAACCTCCTCCCTCCCTGCACCTACTACCCCCCTCATACCCCCCTCATACCCCCCTAAACGTCCTCCCTCCCTACACCTACCCCCATCATATCCTCACCCCTAATCCCCCTCCCTCCTTACATCTACCCCCATCATACTCCTCCCTCTTCTCTACACCTACCCACGTCATACTCCTCCCCCATCCATACACCAAACCCCCCAAATCTTCTCCTTCTCTACACCTACCCCATCATAGTCCTCCCTCCCTACACCTACCCCAAACATACTGCTCCCCCTAAAACTCCTCCTTCCCTACACTTACCCCTACCATACTCCTCCTCCAAACAACCCCATCATACTCCTGCCCCCAAATCTTCTCCTTGACTACACCTACCCCATCATACTTCCACTCCCCCAAACCTCCTCCCTCTACCCCCACCATACTCCTCCTCCTCCTCCTCCTACACCCACCTTCACTATACTCCCGAGAGATACAGACACCTGCAGTGTGGGTAAGATAATTTGAGCAACACCCTCAAATTTACATCCCTAACGTGGATGAAGCTCACACTGTCTTCACACTGAGCCCACAGCACACTCACTCTGGTAGGAACCAGGCAGAGTTCAAATCCCTGTGACTTATGGAATTCATAACCCACAACCTTCCAGTCCGAAATACAAGGTGCTAACCACTGCGCCATGGTCGCTGGTTACTTCCTCTAACTTTCCTCCACCCTCCATGTACAGTTGATTTTTGTTGTTGTTTTTTTTTAAGTGCATGATTTTTAGGAAGAGTCCCACTGAAATTCGAACCCATGACACCAAGAACATACAGACCACAAGTCTGTCGTCTTATCCAACAGGCCACGGTGCCTGTCTCTTAGCTAACCCGAAATGGGAAATATATATATCTGAAATCAGGCTGAGAAAAATGTAGGATATAGGCAATTTATATTGTGCTATATTGTGTTCTATTCTACCATATTGATCCAAAGATATTGTTTTTCTTAAAAAATTTAAAATTTTTTTTATTTAATTTTATTTTTGGTCGTGTGTTTCCGGCAATATCAATGTTTTCGTAGATTTCCGTAAATGAACGGGAAAAGCCGAGATCTATGAACTCTGCATTAAACATTTTTTATGTGAGTAGTCGTCAGTTGCTCAGTTGATGAGGCGAAATATAAATATTGTCTTATTTTCTTAATTCCTGCTCCTGATGTATGTATTATATTCTGATCATTTGGCATTGTGGAACTAACTCTCTATGTGTATGTGTGTGTTATATATATATTTATTCTTTTATTCTTTTATATCGAGCAATAGTGTGCTTTTTTTTCATCCGGTCCCCGTGTGTATGCAGTTTTGTAAATATTGTCATCTGTTCCCACCGGCACACGATGGCCTACTCTTACGAAAAGCAGAACAGGATTAACGTGTACGCAAGATGTTCTGCGTGCGTTCGCACACCCCCGGGGCCTCGGTTTAAAGTCTCATCCGAATGACTTTTGGGGAGAGTGGAGTCAGCACTAACGTTAACTCCAGGAGAAAAATCTCCTCGACCGGACACGAACCCGGGTCGTCAAATTGCCAGCGCAATGTTCTGACCACTACGCTATCCGCTATCCGCTATCCGTGTGTGTGTGTGTGGTGAGAGAGAGAGAGAGAGAGAGAGAGAGAGAGAGAGAGAGAGAAGAGAGAGAGAGAGAGAGAGAGAGAGAGAGAGAGAGAAGGAAGGAAAGAAGGAAGGAAGGAAGGAAGGAAGGAATTATCTTTAATACACAAGAATACAGATTCTAAGCCAAGCCAAGCCTCACATACCATCCCTGTAAACATACATATTTCAAAATAATCAAGGAAAATATTGGTGATCTCTTATCAGTTGAATTATTCTTAAAGTAATGACATGTCAAAGTGAAAACTACAGTTTCATTTTTGTCCATCATAACTTCTTGTTGCCTATGACGGTTTTGAAAAGAAAGGCAGAGTAGTTGAATTTGATTGTGCCAGTTTCGATATTCTGTATGCAACCCCCCCCCCCCCCCCCCCCCCCC
>JASPKP010004375.1:0-17743 GCA_030674155.1 Stramonita haemastoma | reverse complement strand
TGGCTGGGTTTTGTGGTAACACAACAACCCTGAAGAGGGCCCCGCTAAGAAAATGTGTCAGAACGAAACGGGCCCCAGCAATACACACAGCCCACAAACCCAAACATCATCAGGCAAGATTTGTAAATTAAAGCGCTCCCTTTCCTTTTACCTAATCCAAGTGTGGTCATTCCTGCTAAAATTGCACCAGCTGGTCCCCATCTGAACTAGGAAGCAAAGGGGGGGAAAACTGACAGCGGTCGTAGTTTTATACTAATGATAAGGATATTAACAGTATGATCAACACAGAAACTGTGCAGGGCCGCGCGACATGCACACTTTTTTCAAAACGCACACAGAAACACGGCGCATCATGCATTTCACGCGCATATACAACCCCCCGAAAATAAGACACAATTCAGAAGAAAATGATACAGATTCCACATGACTGAAACATTAATAACCAGAGTCAATTTCAGTGGTGTACTGGTTTAGTTAAAAAAAGTTATGGTAAACCTGTTTATCAAAAACTGATAGTAAGAACATACTTTACTTTGGGGGGTGGGGTGTGTGTGTGTGTGTTGGGGTTTTGTGTGGTGTGTGTGTGTGTGTGTGCGTGCCTTTCGTGCGGGTTGCGTGCACGACGCGGGTGCGCGTGTGTGAACAATTATTTCATATGCCCTGTAACCCATGCAATCATGATTTTTAAAAACTAAAACTAACGTGCAAATATGTTTTCAAGGATGACAAACAACTAGATAATATAGGGAGAATTTTTAGATTTTGTCACAGTTTGGATTAATGAATTAAAACACATTCACGCTGGGACCCTTTTATCATTTAGGCCTATAACAGGGATTTGTTTACAAGCAATAAAATCATGACATTTTTAGATGTATGCCCAGGCCAGCAAACTGATTCATCTGTAATAGCACCAGTCAGAATAGTTATAATGAGTCTCCACTGTATATGACGACTTCTGTGGTCACAGAAAACTTTTTCTTAAAAGCTCTCTCATTCAGATGAGGAGCAATGCTGCACTTTATGTGGAAAGCTGCTACATGACGGATATAACACTGTATAGTATATCCTGACTGACAAGGGGTTCAGGGACTTCAGAAGGCATGTTCCAAGAGAGAGGATAGTCACACGTTTCATGTTGGACAAGAAGTTCACCAAAAGTGCCGGATAGATTACATAAATCAGAACTCAGTACAATGTCATCTGAAGCAAAAACATCATGCAGGAGAAAACTTGTTCACCTGCCAAACAGTGCAGAACTGCTGACAAACCATTTGATTTTCAAATGGAATGCTTCCTGTGTGGGTAACCAGCAAAATATGACAGACAAAGAAGTGATTATCCAGACGTATTTTTATTTGTTCTTTTGATTGTGAAAAAAGTTTCATCCATAAATGTCTTGAAAGATGTGACAAGTGGGCACAAACTGTGCAAAGCCAGATGGAATCTGTGAATGATTTGCATGCTGCTGACACTGTATATCAACAGAAATGTAGCGTCAATTTTAGAAGCAATAAAAACATCCCCAGCAACTTCACAAGTGACAAATCCAACCAACCATCAAAAAAGGGAAGACTAGCTGATGAAGACCAGGCAGCAGCCTTCTTGAAGGTAGTGCAGTTTTTAGAAGAAAATGACAATGAACAAATTACTCTTTCAGATCTCAGACAGAAAGTGAAAGACATTCTTTAAGACACTGGAACTCAAAAAGAACCTTACACTGAAAAGCATCTATAGCAAAAGTTAGAAGACCAATTTGGAGAAGCCATTATTGTCACATGTATTAGAGGGAAAACAAATGTAGTAACTTTTAGGTCAACTGCAGAGAAAATCCTCCAGGACTTTTCCATAGAAGAAGAGAAAGACAATGAAAAAGAAAAACTTCGAATCATTAGAATAGCTGCCCTTCTCCTCTTGTCAGACATCAAGACCATGGATTCCACAAATGAGGATTACCCTTCTAGTTCTGACATTGCTAGCCTGGACAAAAATGTTGACTTTCTTCCACCATCTGTGACACTGTTCCTCAGTACAATGCTTTGTGGTAAAAAAAAGAAATAACAAACTGAAAACTGCTTCCATTGGGTAGAGTCTTGTCCAAGCAGCGAGACCAAAAGTTTTAATATCACCACTGCAGTTGGGTCTTGCAATGGAAATTCACCACCTTATTGATTCCAGATATCTTGTCGACCATTTCAGCAAATTGGGGCTTTCTTCATTCTATGCTGAGGTGAAGATATGTAAAAAGTCTGCAAGCCTAACACAAGGCATTGGTTTACAAGGCTTGACTCCAGCCAGCTGTGTTCAGTTTGTTGCAGATAACGTAGATCACAACATTCAAACAGTAGATGGTATTGGTACATTTCATGGCATGGGAATGATTGCTGCTGACACTCCTGCCATTAGAACAAGCAGGTCCATTAAACATGATGTTACTGCAACAGCTGAGCAGTCATAAGCCATTGGGAGGATTCCTATTAAAATATTAAGTTCATCCACTTCTCAGCTCAAATAAGACTACAGCCCTCTTCAAACAATCCACAGTGCTGTCATCACTTTTCTTGACTTTCTGTGGAAAGTATCGTGGCCACTACGCTCCCACACGACCAGGATGGTCAGGAACTCTGCAGGCAGTGTGTGATGATCATCATTCAGGACAGAGCTGCTTCACCTTTCTACCAATGATCAATATGGACCTCACAGACATGAGCTGCGTATTTTCAACTCTGTACTTCTTGTCAGCATTGGCAAGCCAGAACTAAGTGATTCTAATCATTACTTTTGATCAACCTCTTCCTTGGAAGGCCAAGATCATTGTTGCCAGTGAACCAGATGACAGTCCTCTCGTTCCATTGTCCTGCGACTATGTGGCTTCAGTACTGTGAAGAACTTTCTGGGTTCCATAGGACGACTATGGCAGGATCTGGTCTTCAGCAGTTGTTGGAAGTGCCATTTTCCCTAATGTCATTAATCACATGTTGACAGGGAAGTTACCGGTCAGATCTGTTCAAGGGCATTTCCTGGTTGATGCTGTTTTGAATGCAGTTTGATTCCTGTTCTAGGGGATTTTCCCCCTGGAGTTAACATCAGTGCTGACTCCACTCTCCCCAAAAGTCCTTCGAATTAGACTATAAACCGAGGCCCCGTGTGCGAACGCACGCAGAACATATTGCGCACAGTTAAATCCTGTTCCGCTTTTTGTAAGAGCAGGCCATTGTGTGCTGGACGGAACAGATTACAAGATTTACAAAACTGCACACACACGGGGACTGGATGTAAAAAAGCACATGAGTGCTTATTTCATTATCCTTGATATTAAAGAATAAATAAATAAACAAATAAATAAATGAATAAATAAATAAAATGCCATAATTACATCCATGTGCATTCTAAGAACTGGACATGTAACAGGTTTTGGTGCAGTGCTAAGGTGGAAACAATAACCACTCAATTGATTTGTTTTGTACTTTAAGCTAAAGATATAGGTATTTTATTGAAATATATGCGTATTTTCACATTCAAGATGCCATGTGATGTTCTTTTAATGTGAATCGGGAGAAAACCTCTCTAAGGAATGGTTACATCGCTGTATTTGGGGTGACAGTAGTGCAGTTCTAAAAATAGAACCGCCATGACATTTTTTGTAAATTACAAACAAACGCATGGCTATATCAAAGGCAACTTTTGACAAATTGTTTATCACTATAAACTCTAACAATTTACAGGAAAAAAGTAACTGTTGCAATCAGTTCCTATCTTCCGTTTTTTTTTAATCTACCAGTACTGGACTACTAGGTCCCATTCTAACCCATCACTTAGAGATGAGGTGGCTGGTATTTCCTCCTGCCACTGTTGAAAGGCCAGTGGAGGTGATGTCAAAGGAAGTGGCAAGCCCAGAGTTAAACCCTGCTGTTACCTGTGCTGGGGTGTGGCAAGCCTAGCCTAAACACTTCAAGTGGCTAAAGATGGCATAAATGTCCACGGTATCCTAGGAGATATCCCCCCTACCCCTCTGTTCATCTCACCCTGCCTCTCCTATTAGGTAAAATAAGGGTGGTTTGTTGTGTAATTAGGATAATAAAGGGTCTTAGTTAGACTGTGTGCGTGCCTACCTGCGTGCATGCGTTTGTGCATGTGCGAGCATGCGTGTGTGTGTGTGTGTGTGTGTGTGTTGTGTGTGTGTGTTGGTGTGTGTGTGTGTGTGTGTGTGTGTGTGTGTGTGTTGTGTGTGTGTTGGTGTGTGTGTTGGTGTGTGTGTGTGTGTGTGTGTGTGTGTGGTTGTGTGTGGTGTGTGTTGTGTGTGTTGTGTGTTGTTGTGTGTGTGTGTGGTGTGTGTGTGTGTGTGTGTTTGTGTGTGTGTGTGTGTGTTGGTTGTGTTGCATGTGTGTGATGTGTTGTGTGTGCTGTTTGGTGTGTGTGTTGTTGTGTGTGTGTGTGTTGTGTGTGTGTTGTGTGTGTGTGTGTGTGTGTGTGTGTGTCTGTGTGTCTGTGTGTGTCTGTGTGTGTGTGTGTGTCTGTGTATGTCTGTGTGTCTGTGTATGAGCGAGTGTGTGTGTATGTGTTTGTGTTTGTGAGTAGAGTAAGAGATATCACCGATGGAAACAATAGAATAATTACATCTTCGATTTAAAACGGAATAAACAAATTCAAGGCAATAGAAAAACTGATAAAACAGCAAAAAAATGAGACAGAAAGCATGACATCAAGCAAAACTATGAACTTAAAAATATTTGCATGACAAATGTATAAACAATCATAAAATTGGGCAGAGATGGGAGAGAGAGGATTTGATTTATTTTAATTTATTCTTTTATATCGAGGATAATGGAGGATTTTGTCGCGTACACTTATCAGCTTTCCTTCACACAAACTAGTTTCTTAGCTCTTGGGGGCTCTCGTGTCGCCACAAATCCGGCGCCACACCTATCCAAGATGGTGGGGGGAGAGTGTATGCATACAGTACGATATAGTTTTGGTGCCGTGGGGTCTTTTACCGTGCAAAAGTTGGGGTTGCACGGGGCTGAAAACGGCTCTTTCGCATAGAAAATCTTTTCAAAACGGCCCAATATATGAGGCAGATAGCATGCGCGCAGCGAGCCCCACTGTTTATCTTAAATTTTGTGTGCACAAATGTAGCAACCTCATAATTGGGACAGATGGGCTGGAGGATTTGATTTTATTATTCTTTTATCGAGGATAATGCTGTTTTTGTCGCGTACACTTATAGCTTTCCTTCACACAAACTAGCTTTCTTAGCTCTTGGGGGCTCTCTGTCGCCACAAATCCGGCGCCACACCTATCCAAGATGGTGGGAGGGGAGTGTATGCATACAGTACGATATAGTTTTGGTGCCGTGGGGTCTTTTACCGTGCAAAAGATGGGGTTGCACGGGGCTGAAAACGGCTCTTTCGCTGGCATCTGTGCTCAAAACGGCCCCTTTTTCGGGCGGGGGGTGGGTATGCATGCGCGCACGCGCGCGCGCGCGCTGGTGTTTATCAGTGTGTTTGTTTGTGTGCGCAAATGTGGCGGCGACCCTCCACATTGCCCTGGTGCATCATATGGCTGTATATTGTCATTATTCTTTAGCACAATGCTTATTTTTTATCGCGTACACTTACCAGCTTTACTTCACACAAACTAGCTTTCTTAGCTCTTGGGGGCTCTCATGTCGCCACAAATCCGGCGCCACACCTATCCAAGATGGTGGGAGAGAGTGTATGCATACAGTACGATATGGTCTTGGTGCCGTGGGGTCTTTTACCGTGCAAAAGTTGGGGTTGCACGGGGCTGAAAACGGCTCTTTTGCTGGGATCTGTGCTCGAAAACGGCCCCTTTTTCGGGCAAGGGGTGGGTATGCATGCGCGCACGCGCGCGCGCGCTGGTGTTTATCAGTGTGTTTGTTTGTTTGCGCGCATGTAGCGGCGACACTCCACATTGCCCTGGTGCATCATATGGCTGTATATTGTCATTATTCTTTAGCGCAATGCTTTGTTTTTTGTCGCGTACACTTACCAGCTTTCCTTTCAACAAACTAGCTTTCTTAGCCCTTGGGGGTCTCGTGTCGCCACAATCCGGCGCCACACCTATCAAGATGATGGGAAGAGTGTATGCATATGATGATATAGTCTTGGTGCCGTGGGGTCTTTTACCGTGCAAGTTGGGGTTGCACGGGGCTGAAAACGGCTCTTGCTGGGATCTGTGCTCAAACGGCCCCTTTTTCGGGCGGTGGGGTGGGTATGCTACACACGTCGGAGATGGTAGGGGAGCGAGTATGCATATGGTGTCATAATTATAGTCCTGGTCCCTTGGGGTCTGTAACCGTGGAAAAGTCGGGGCAGGACGGGCCTGAAAACGGGTCTTTGGGTCCCGTCTTTGCCCCAAAACGCACCTTTTTGGCAGGGGGGTGGGTATGTATGCGCGCACGCACGCGTGCGCTGGTGTTTGTCAGTGCCTTTGTGCGCCCATGTGGCGGGGACCCCGCAGATTGCCCTGGTGCATCACATTGCTGTATATTGTCATTATTTCTGTTCGCTCTGCTTGCTTTTCGGTGTGTACACTGTACCCGATTTGCTTGCCACAAACAAACTTTCTCAGCTCTTGAGGGCGTCGGTGTCGCCACAAGTCCGGCGCCACATACGTCGGAGATGATAGGGGAGCGAGTATGCATACGGTGTCATATACTCCTGGTGCCTTGGGATCTGTAACCTTTCAAAAAAAGGGGCAGGACGGGCCTCAAAAAGGGGCTTGGTGTCCCGTCTTTGCCCCAAACCGCACTTTTTTGGCAGAGGGGTGGGTATGCATGCGCGCACGCGCTCGCGCTGGTGTTTGTCAGTACGTTTGTTTGTGTGCGTGCATGTGGTGGGGACCCGGCAGTTTCCCATGTGCATCATATTGCTTTATATTGTCATTATTTTTGTACGGCCTGCTTTCTTTTCGGTGCGTACACTGTACCTGATTTCTTCGCCACAAACGAGTTTTCCCAGCGCTTGAGGGCGTCGGTGTCGCCACAAGTCCGGCACCACACACGTCGGAGATGGTAGGGGAGTGAGTATGCATACGGTGCTATATTGTCCTGATTCCTTGGGGTCTGTAACCATGCAAAAGTCGGGGCAGGACGGGCCCGAAAACGGCTCGTTGGGTCCCGTCTTTGCCCAAAACCGCACCTTTTTGGCAGAGGGTGGGTATGCATGCGCGCACGCGCGCGCGCGCTGGTGTTTGTCAGTGCGTTTGTTTGTGTGCGCGCATGTGGCAGGGACCCTGCAGATTGCCCTGGTGCATGATATTGCTGTATACTGTCATTATTTCTGGGCGCCCTGTTTGGTTTTCGGTGCGTACACTGTACCCCATTTCCTTGCCAGAAACTAGCTTTCTCGGCTCTTGGGGGCGTCGGTGTCGCCACAAGTCCGGCGCCACACACGTCGGAGGTGGTTGTTGGGCGAGTATGCATACGGTACCATACTGTCATGGTTGTTTGAGGTCTGTAAGCGTGGAAAAGTCGGGGCAGGACGGGCCCGAAAACGGCTCGTTGGGTCCCGTCTTTGCCCAACACCGCACTATTTTGGCAGGGGGGTGGGTATGCATGCGCGCACGCGCGCTCGCGCATATGTTTGTCAGTGCGTTTGTTTCTGTGCGAGCATGTGGCAGGGTCCCTGCAGATTGCCCTGGTGCATCATATTGCTGTATACTGTCCTTATTTCTGGGCGCCCTGCTTGGTTTTCGGTGCGTACACTGTACCCCATTTCCTTATCACAAACTAGCATTCTTGGCTCTTGGGGGCGTCGGTGTCGCCACAAGTCCGGCGCCACACACGTCGGAGATGGTTGTTGAGCGAGTATGCATACGGTACCGTACTGTCCTGGTGGTTTGGGGTCTGTAAGCGTGGAAAAGCCGGGGCGGGACGCACCCGAAAACAGCTCGTTCGGTCCCTTCTTAGCCCAAAACCGCACCTTTTTGGCAGAGGGTGGGTATGCACGTTCGCACGCACGAGCGCGCTGGTGTTTGTCAGTGCGTTTGTTTGTGTGCGTGCATGTGGCGGGGACCCTGCAGATTGCCCTGGTGCATGATATTGCTGTATACTGTCATTATTTCTGGGAGCCCTGCTTGGTTTTCGATGCGTACACTGTACCCCATTTCCTTGCCAGAAACTAGCTTTCTCGACTCTTGGGGGCGTCGGTGTCGCCACAGGTCCGGCTCCACACACGTCGGAGATGGTTGTTGGGCGAGTATGCATACGGTACTATACTGTCCTGGTGGTTTGGGGTCTGAAAGCGTGGAAAAGTCGGGGCAGGACGGGCCCGAAAACGGCTCGTTGGGTCCCGTCTTTGCCCAAAACCGCACCTTTGTGGCAGGGGGTTGGGTATGTAATCTGTGGTGTCCCTTCCACATGCACAAACACAAAAAACCGCACACACAAACACCAGCGAACGCACGCACGCGCGCATGCAAACCCACCCTCCAATGAATAAGAGCTAAAGAACTAGAAGCATTGTGACGCAAACGCCGTTTTCGGGACTTTGACGCCCGCACTTTTCCGCAGTTCCAGAGCTCAGGGCACCAGGACCGTATTCTACACTATGCAGACAAACTGGACAACCATTTTGGATGTGTGTGGCACTGGAATTGTGGCGACACCACGTCCCAGAATATGGAAACCCCGCTTGTACAGAGCCAAGTTTGTCGCAAGGAAACAGGGTACAGTGTTCTCAAAAATCACCCCTACAACACCATCCAATACTAATTTCATATAATATCATGCACCACAGTAATCTGTGGGGTCCCCTCCACACGCACAAACACAAAACACTGCACACACAAACACCAGCGAACGCACGCACGCGCGCATGCATACCCACCCTCCTATTAATAAGAGCTAAAGAACTAGAAGCATTGTGAAGCAAACGCCGTTTTCGGGACCTTGCCGCCCGCACTTTTCCGCAGCTCCAAAACCCAAAGCACAACGACCGTATTCAACACTATGCAGACAAACTGGACAACCATTTTGGATGTGTGTGGCACTGGAATTGTGGCGACACCACGACCAGGAAGATGGGAAACCTGCTTGTACAGAGCCAAGTTTGTCGCATAGAAACAGGGTACAGTGTACGCAAAAATCACCCCTACAACACCATCCAATAAGAATCTCATATAATATCATGCACCACAGTAATCTGTGGGGTCCCCTCCACACGCACAAACTCAAAAAACCGCACACACAAACACCAGCGAACACACGCACGCGCGCATGCATACCCACCCTCTCATGAATAAGAGCTAAAGAACTAGAAGCATTGTGACGCAAACGCCGTTTTCGGGACCTTGCCACCCGCACTTTTCCGCATTTCAAGAGCCCAGGGCACCAGGACCATATTCTACACTATGCAGACAGACTGGACAACAATTGTGGATGTTTGTGGCGCTGGAAGTGTGCCGACACCACGGCCCGGAAGATGGGAAACCTGCTTGTACAGAGCCAAGTTTGTCGCATAGAAACAGGGTACAGTGTACGCAAAAATCACCCCTACAACACCATCCAATAAGAATCTCATATAATATCATGCACCACAGTAATCTGTGGGGTCCCCTCCACACGCACAAACACAAAACACCGCACACACAAAACACCAGCGAACGCACGCACGCGCGCATGCATACCCACCCTCCTATGAGTAAGAGCTGAATAACTAGAAGCATTGTGACGCAAACACCGTTTTCGGGACCTTGCCACCCGCACTTTTCCGCAGTTCCAGAGCCCAGGGCATAACGACCGTATTCTTAACTATGTAGACAAATTGGACAACGAATTTGGATGTGTGTGGCACTGGAATTGTCGCGACACCACGGCCCGAAAAATGGGCACCTCGCTTGTAGAGAGCCATGTTTTGTTGCATAGCAACAGGGTACAGTGTACGAAAAAATCACCCCTACAACACCATCCAATAAGAATCTCATATAATATCATGCACCACAAAAATCTGTGGGGTCCCCTCCACACGCACAATCACAAAAAACCGCACACGCAAACACCAGCGAACGCACGCACGCGCACATGCATAGCCACCCTCCCATGAATAAGAGCTAAAGAACTACAAGCATTGTGACGGAAACGCCGTTTTCGGGACCTTGCCGCCCGCACTTTTCCGCAGTTCCAGAGCCCAGAGCACCACGACCGTACTCTACACTATGCAGACAAACTGGACAACCATTTTGGATGTGTGTGGCACTAGAATTGTGGCGACTCCACGGCCCAGAAGATGGCAACCCCGCTTGTAAAGAGCCAAGTTTGTCGCAGAAAGAAGGGTACAGTGTACGCAAAAATCACCCCTACAACACCATCCATTAATAATTTCATATAATAGCATGCACCACAGTAATCTGTGAGGTCCTCTCCACACGCACAAACACAAGTAACCGCACACACAAACACCAGCGAACGCACGCACGCGCGCATGCATACCCACTCTCCCATGAATCAGAGCTAAAGAACTAGAAGCATTGTGACGGAAACGCCGTTTTTTGGACCTTGCCGCCCGCACTTTTCCGCAGTTCCAGAGCCCAAGCCTCTAGGACCGTAATCTACACTATACAGACAGACTGGACAACCATTTTGGATGTGTGTGGCACTGGAATTATGACGAAACCACGGCCCGAAAGATGGGAACCTCGCTTGTACAGAGCCAAGTTTGTCGCATAGAAACAGGGTACAGTGTACGCAAAAATCACCCTTACAACGCCATCCAATACTAATTTCATATAATATCATGCACCACAGTAATCTGTGGGGTCCCCTCCACACGCACAAACACAAAAAAACGACACACACAAACTCCAGCGAACGCACGCACGCGCACATGCATACCCACCCTCTCATGAATAAGAGCTAAAGAACTAGAAGTATTGTGACGCAAACGCCGTCGTCGGGACCTTGTCGTCCGCACTTTTCCGAAGTTCAAGAGCCCAGGGCACCAGGACCGTATTCTACACTATGCAGACAAACTGGACAACCATTTTAGATGTGTGTGGCACTGGAATTGTGGCGACTCCACGGCCCGAAAGATGGCAACCCCGCTTGTACAGAGCCAAGTTTGTCGCATAGGAACAGGGTACAGTGTACGCAAAAATCACCCCTACAACACCATCCAATAAGAATCTCATATAATATCATGCACCACAGTAATCTGTGGGGTCCCCTCCACACGCACACACACAAAAAACCGCACACACAAACACCAGCGAACGCACGCACGCGCGCATGCATACCCACCCTCCCATGAATAAGAGCTAAAGACCTAGAAGCATTGTGACGCAAACGCCGTTTTCGGGACCTTGCCACCCGCACTTTTCCGCAGTTCCAGGGCCCAAAGCACCAGGATCGCATTCTACACTATGGAGACTAACTGGACAACCATTTTGGATGTGTGTGGCACTGGAATTGTGGCGACACCACGGCCCGGAAGATGGCAACCCCGCTTGTACAGAGCCAAGTTTGTCGCATAGAAAGAGGGTACAGTGTACGCAAAAATCACCCCTACAACACCATCCAATAAGAATCTCATATAATATCATGCACCACAGTAATCTGTGGGGTCCCATCCACACACACACACACACACAATAAAACCGCACACACAAACACCAACGACCGCAAGAACGCACGCATGCATACCCACCTCCCATGAATAAGAGCTAAAGAACTACAAGCATTGTGACGCAAACGCCGTTTTCGGGACCTTGTCGCCCGAACTTCTCCGCATTTCCAGAGCCCAGGGCACCACGACAGTATTCTGCACTATGCGGACAAACTGGACAACCATTTTGGATGTGCGTGGCACTGGAATTGTGGCGACACCACGGCCCGGAAGATGGCAACCCCGCTTGTACAGAGCCAAGTTTGTCGCATAGAAAGAGGGTACAGTGTACGCAAAAATCACCCCTACAACACCATCCAAAAATAATTTGATATAATACCATGCACCACAGTAATCTGTGAGGTCCTCTCCACACGCACAAACACAAGTAACCGCAGACACAAACACCAGCGAACGCACGCACGCGCGCATGCATACCCACCCTCCCATGAATCAGAGCTAAAGAACTAGAAGCATTGTGACGAAAACACCGTTTTTTTTGGACCTTGCCGCCCGCACTTTTCCGCAGTTCCAGAGCCCAAGCCTCTAGGACCGTAATCTACACTATACAGACAGACTGGACAACCATTTTTCATATGTGTGGCACTGGAATTGTGGCAAAACCACGGGCTGAAAGATGGGAACCTCTCTTGTACACAGCCAAGTTTGTCGCATAGAAACAGGGTACAGTGTACGCAAAAATCGCCCTTACAACACCATCCAATAAGAATTTCATATAATATCATGCACCACAGTAATCTGTGGGGTTCCCTCCACACGCAATAACACAAAAAAACGCACACACAAACACCAGCGAACGCACGCACGCGCGCATGCATACCCACCCTCCCATGAATAAGAGCTAAAGAACTAGAAGCATAGTGATGCAAACGCCGTTTTCGGGACCTTGTCGTCCGCACTTTTCCGCAGTTCCAGAGCCCAGGACACCACGACCGTATTCTACACTATGCAGATAAACTGGACAACCATCTTAGATGTGTGTGGCACTGGAATTGTGGCGACTCCACGGCCCGGAAGATGGCAACCCCGCTTGTAGAGAGCCAAGTTGGTCGCATAGGAACAGTGTACAGTGTAGGCAAAATTCACCCATACAACACCATCCAATACTAATTTCATATAATATCATGCACCACAGTAATCTGTGGGGTCCCCTCCACACGCAATAACACAAAAAAACGCACACACAAACACCAGCGAACGCACGCACGCGCGCATGCATACCCACCCTCCCATTAATAAGAGCTAAAGAACTACAAGCATTGTGACGCAAACGCCGTTTTCGGGACCTTGCCGCCCGCCCTTTTCCGCAGTTCCAGAGCCCAAGTCACCACTACCGTATTCTACACTATGCAGATAAACTGGACAACCATTTTGGATGTGTGTGGCACTGGAATTGTGGCGACACCACGGCCCGGAAGATGGCAACCCCGCTTGTACAGAGCCAAGTTTGTCGCATAGAAAGAGGGTACAGTGTACGCAAAAATCACCCCTACAACACCATCCAATAATAATTTGATATAATACCATGCACCACAGAAATAATTGGGTTCCCCTCCACACGCACAAACACAAAAAGCCGCAAACACAAACACCAGCGAACGCACGCTCGCGCGCATGTATACCCACCCTCTCATGAATAAGATCTAAAGAACTAGAAGCATTGTGACGCAAACGCCGTTTTCGGGACCTTGCCGCCCGCACTTTTCCGCAGTTCCAGAGCCCAGGGAACCATGACCGTATTCTACACTATGCAGACAAACTGGACAACCATTTTGGATGTTTGTGGCACTGGAATTGTGGCGACACCACGGCCCGAAAGATGGGAACCTCGCTTGTACAGAGCCAAGTTTGTCGCATAGAAACAGGGTACAGTGTACGCAAAAAACACTCTTACAAAACCATCCAATAATAATTTCATATAATATCATGCACTACAGTAATCTGTGGGGTCCCCTCCACACGCACAAACACAAAAAACCGCACACACAAACACCAGCGAACGCACGCACGCGCGCATGCATACCCACACTCCTATGAATAAGAGCTAAAGAACTACAAGCATTGTGACGCAAACGCCGTTTTCGGGACCTTGACGCCCGCACTTTTCCGCAGTTCCAGAGCCCAAGTCACCACGACCGTATTCTACACTATGCAGACAAACTGGACAACAATTTTGGATGTGTGTGGCACTGGAATTGTGGCGACACCACGGCCCGGAAGATGGCAACCCCGCTTCTACAGAGCCAATTTTGTCGCAGAAAG
This sequence comes from Stramonita haemastoma, assembly GCA_030674155.1. Lineage (NCBI taxonomy): Eukaryota > Metazoa > Mollusca > Gastropoda > Neogastropoda > Muricidae > Stramonita > Stramonita haemastoma. Next base: position 3,836 of record JASPKP010004375.1, on the reverse strand, counting down.
AAGGGTACAGTGTACGCAAAAATCACCCCTACAACACCATCCAATAATCATTTCATATAATATCATGCACCACAGTAATCTGTGGGGTCCCCTCCACACGCACAAAACAAAAAACCACATACACAAACACCAGCGGACGCACTCACGCGCGCATGCATACCCACCCTCCAATGAATAAGAGCTAAAGAACTAGAAGCATTGTGACGCAAACGCCGTTTTCGGGACCTTGCCGCCCGCACTTTTCCGCAGTTCCAGAGCCCAGGGCACCACGACCGTATTCTACACTATGCAGACAAACTGGACAACCATTTTGGATGTTTGTGGCACTGGAATTGTGGCGACATCACGGCCCGGAAGATGGCAACCTCGCTTGTACAGGGCCAAGTTTGTCGCATAGAAACAGGGTACAGTGTACGCAAAAAACACTCTTACAAAACCATCCAATAATAATTTCATATAATATCATGCACTACAGTAATCTGTGGGGTCCCCTCCACACGCACAAACACAAGTAACCGCACACACAAACACCAGCGAACGCACGCACGCGCGCATGCATAGCCACCCTCCCAATAATAAGAGCTAAAGAACTACAAGCATTGTGACGCAAACGCCGTTTTCGGGACCTTGCCGCCCGCACTTTCCCGCACTTTCAGAGCCCAGAGCACCAGGACCGTATTCTACACTATGCAGACAAACTGGACAACCATTTTGGATGTGTGTGGCACTGGAATTGTGGCGACTCCACGGCCCGAAAGATGGCAACCCCGCTTGTACAGAGCCAATTTTGTCGCAGAAAGAAGGGTACAGTGTACGCAAAAATCACCCCTACAACACCATCCAATAATGATTTCATATAATATCATGCACCACAGTAATCTGTGGGGTCCCCTGCACACGCACAAACACAAAAAACCGCACACATTATTCCTGCTCGCAGCGCAGGATTTCGGTGGCGTGCACTTACCGGCTTTCCTCCCGACAAACACGCTTTCTTAGCTCTTGGGCGCTGTGTCGTTGCCACAAATCGGGCGCCACGCATACCCAAGATGGTTGCAGAGGGGGTATGCATACGGCGCCATATTGTCCTGGTGCCGTGGGATCTTTTACCGTGCAAAAGAGGGGGTCGGGCGGAGCTGAAAACGGCTCTTTGGGTGGCCTCTTGGCGCCAAACGGCACCTTTTTCTGCAGGGGGGTGGGTATGCATGTACGCTCGCGCGCGCGCGCTGGTGTTTGTCAGTGTGTTGCTTGTGTGCGTGCATGTGGCTGGGACCCTGCAGATTGCTGTGTTGAATCATGTTGCTGTATATTATCATTATTCCTGGGCGCATGCAGGATTTTGGTGGCTACGCTTGCCAGCTTTCCTCCCGACAAACACGCTTTCTTAGCTCTTGGGTGCTGTGTCGTCACCACAAATTGGGCACCACGCATACCCAAGATGGTTGCAGAGAGGGTATGCGTTCGGTGCCGTATTGTCTTGGTTCCGTGGGATCTTTTACCGTGCAAAAGTGGGGGTTTGGCGGGTCTTAAAACGGGTCTTTGGGTGGCCTCTTGGCGCCGAACGGCACCTTTTTCTGCAGGGGGGTGGGTATGCGTGTACGCTCGCGCGCGCGCGCTGGTGTTTGTCAGTGTGTTGGTTTGTGTGCGCGCATGTGGCGGGGACCCTGCAGATTGCTGTGGTGCATCATGTTGCTGTGTATTGTCATTATTCCTGCTCGCAGCGCAGGGTTTCGATGGCGTACACTTTCAGCTTTCCTCCCGACAAACACGCTTTCTTAGCTCTTGGGTGTTGTGTCGCCACAAATCGGGCGCAACGCATACCCAAGATTGTTGCAGAGAGGGTATCTGTACGGTGCCGTATTGTCTTGGTGCCGTGCTATCTTTTAGCGTGCAAAAGTAGGTGTCGAGCGGGGCTTAAAACGTCTCTATGGGTGGCCTCTTGGCGCCAAACGGCACCTTTTTCTGCAGGGGGGTGGGTATGCATGTACGCTTGCGCGCGCGCTCTGGTGTTTGTCAGTGTGTTGGTTTGTGGCGGGTCTTAAAACGGGTCTTTGGGTGGCCTCTTGGCGCCGAACCGCACCTTTTTCTGCAGGGGGGTGGGTATGCGTGTACGCTTGTCCGCACGCGCTGGTGTTTGTCAGTGTGTTGGTTTGTGTCCTCGCATGTGGCGGGGACCCTGCAGATAGCTGTGCTGCATCATGTTGCTGTGTATTGTCATTATTCCTTCTCGCAGCGCAGGAATTCTGTGGCGTACACTTACCGGCTTTCCTCCCGACAAACACGCTTTCTTAGCTCTTGGGCGCTGCGTCGTCGCCAAAAATCAGGCGCCACGCATACCCAAGATTGTTGCAGAGGGTGTATGACTACGGCGCCATATTGTCCTGGTGCCGTGGGATCTTTTACCGTGCAAAAGAGGGGGTCGGGGGGCTGAAAACGGCTCTTTGGGTGGCCTCTTGGTGCCAAACGGCACCTTTTTCTGCAGGGGGGTGGGTATGCATGTACGCTCGCGCGCGCGCGCTGATGTTTGTCAGTGTGTTGGTTTGTGTGCGCGCATGTGGCGGGGACCCTGCAGATTGCTGTGGTGCATCATGTTGCTGTGTATTGTCATTATTCCTGCTCGCAGCGCAGGATTTCGGTGGTGTACACTTACCGGCTTTACTCCCGACAAACACGCTTTCTTAGCTCTTGGGCGTTGCGTCGTCGCCACAAATCGGGCGCCACGCATACCCAAGATTGTTGCAGAGAGGGTATGCGTACAGTGCCGTAATGTCTTGGTGCCGTGCGATCTTTTACCGTGCAAAAGTAGGGGTCGGGCGGGGCTGAAAACGGCTCTTTGGGTGGCCTCTTGGAGTCGAATGGCACCTTTTTTCTGCAGGGCGGTGGGTATACGTGTACGCTTGTGCGCGCGCGTTGGTGTTTGTCAGTGTGTTAGTTTGTGTGCGCGCATGTGGCGGGGACCCTGCAGATTGCTGTGGTGCATCATGTTGCTGTATATTATTATTATTCCTGGGCGCATGCAGGATTTTCTTGGCGTACGCTTGCCAGCTTTCCTCCCGACAAACACGCTTTCTTAGCTCTTCGGTGCTGTGTCGTCACCACAAATTGGGCGCCACGCATACCCAAGACGGTTGCAGAGGGGTATGCCTACGTCGCCGTATTGTCTTGGTACTGTGGGATCTTTTACCGTGCAAAAGTGGAGGTCGGGCGGGGCTGAAAACGGGTCTTTGGGTGGCCTCTTGGTGCCGAACGGCCCCTTTTTTCTGCAGGGGGGTGGATATGCGTGTACGCTTGCGCGCGCGTGCTGGTGTTTGTCAGTGTGTTGGTTTGTGTTCGCGCATGTGGCGGGGACCCTGCAGATTGCTGTGGTGCATTATGTTGCTGTATATTGGCTTTATTCCTGCTCGTAGCGCAGGATTTTCGTGGCGTACAATTGCCAGCTTTCCTCCTGACAAACACGCTTTCTTAGCTCTTGGGCGCTGCGTCGTCGCCACAAATCGGGCGCGACGCATACCCAAGATGGTTGCAGAGAGGGTATGCGTTCGGTGCCGTATTGTCTTGGTTCCGTGGGATCTTTTACCGTGCAAAAGTGGGGGTCAGGCGGGGCTGAAAACGCCTCTTTGGGTGGCCTCTTGGCGCCGAACGGCACCTTTTTTCTGCAGGGCGGTGGGTATACGTGTACGCTTGTGCGCGCGCGTTGGTGTTTGTCAGTGTGTTAGTTTGTGTGCGCGCATGTGGCGGGGACCCTGCAGATTGCTGTGTTGCATCATGTTGCTGTATATTGTCATTATTCCTGGTCGCAGCACAGGATTTTTTTGGCGTACACTTTCAGCTTTCCT
>JASPKP010000437.1:37500-46441 GCA_030674155.1 Stramonita haemastoma | reverse complement strand
TGTGTGAGAGTATGTGTGTGTGTGTGTGTGTCAGTGCGTGCGTGTGTGCCTGCGTGTGTGCATGCATGTATGTATGTATGCATGTGTGTGTGTGATGATTATTTTTAGCACTGTCAACTACCCATTCCAGATGATCTGTCTCTATTGTTTCTCTCCCTCCCAAGGCTGCAATCACACTTATCTGTGATCACATCTTTATACCCATTACAATTCTGACATTCGTACACTCATATCACTAACAATCTGTGTTTTTAAGAGAATACAATTTATTTGCAAAACAGAAGTAAAAGAGTAACAAGAAAGCGTCATATACATAAAAAATCCATCATAAAAAGAATTTATACACTTGGGTTTATGCAAACATAGATTCTAAAATTTATATTCAGTTTTGAAGTTTGGCAAATTTTAATCAAAAGTTTAAGAACAAAAGACCGACAGACATTTCACTAGTTTCTCAGATGTTATAATAAACCATGTTAAAGCTTTGTTAAAATATGATTCCAAATGCAATACACAGATCGAAAGCTTAATATCAAAGTCAGTGAGATTATAGTATCTTTTATGGCTACAGAGAATAAACTTCTAAACAAACTTTTAAAAACATGAAATATTGTTATCATGACAATGTACAAATAAAACCCTTCTTTTTAAACAGATGCACTGGGGAATCGCTGTCCAGATTTATTTGTTCTAATGAAAACCATACTAATATTGGTGGAAGACCCCTTTGCAACCTCAGATTTGCAGATGACATTGACCTCATGGGCAGCAGCAAACAAGAACTGCAAATCCTCACAGACAATTTAACAGATCGAGCGAGCGCATACGGCATGGAGGTCAGTACAGAGAAATCAAAGATCATGGTCAACAGCGCAAGTAATGACAGCACGGAAATAAAGATGAATGGAGAAATACTAGAAGAGGTGAGCCAATTCAAATACTTAGGCTCCATCCTAACAAAAGATGGCACATCAAACAATGAAGTGAAAGCTCGCATTGCAACAGCAACATCTGCTCTAGTCAGACTCCAGAGGATTATCAGAAGCAACAACATCAGCTTCTGCACCAAATACCACCTTTACAAATCCCTCGTGATATCTATCCTCCTATATGGCTGTGAATCATGGACTCTGACAGCAGAGTTAGAGAGGAGAATCCAAGCATTCGAGAACAAGTGCCACAGAAGACTCCTCAGAATATCATACAAAGAACACAAGACCAATAACTATGTGAAAGAAGAAATCAAAAAGCGTGTGGGCCCCCAAGAGCCTTTGCTCTCCACCATAAAGAGGAGAAAGCTGATGTGGTTTGGTCACACCACAAGACACAACACCCTAGCAAAAACCATCCTGCAAGGAACAGTCGAGGGCAAGAGAAGAAGAGGCCGCCAAAAGAAATCATGGGTTGACAACATCAAAGACTGGACCGCCCAACCCCTGCAACATCTCCTACTAGCCACACAGGATCGTGAAGCATGGAAAAAGATCGCTGTTGCGTCTTCTCTCATGTCCCCCCTACGTCCTTTGGGACATGGGACTGAGTGAGTGAGTGAGTGACACCAAGTTTGTGCATGATTTAGAACCAGTTATTTCACTGACATATGTTAAAGGTAAAACGCCTTCTACCTGTAAAAATAGACTAGCTTCCTAATAATGATTGCAACAAAGCCTAATGCACACTAGCCGCAACAAGTTGCGTTCAAGATTATGTTAAAAATGATGAATATAATTCAACAACACATGATATCATGGTAAGAAATTATGGAAAATAATTGTGCCTTGAAATGTGACTTTAGTTCTTTTGATAACCTGTCATAATCATCTTGGGTACAGTGCGTTGAAGGAAGTATGAAAGCCCACAATACAATATACAATAAAACAGAATGACACATACACATGTCCAGTACACAAAGTGTCTTGCTCAGCTGGTTTCAATTACTATTTACAAAGCATTTCCCTATGGGGCTACAAGGGATCAGGGAAATTTACACATATGAAAACTGGCTCCCCCTTGATTGATGCTGTGTTCTTGTTTCAAGATGGATGTGACGTGTGCTGTGTGCTGATTTTTCATCTGTTATGCAGTGAGAGGATTTTCTTGATGTGTATTCTGGCTGTGTATAGCTGATGTCACTTTTGTCCAGTGTAATTTTGTATGTGTCTGACAAAACTGATTGTTCCACACTGTGCTGTTCTGCCATCTGTACACTGTGGCCGCTGTCTGCTTGGATCAGACTGTGTCTGAACATGGAAAATGGGGATATCTATCATCCATAGTGTTGGCATTACTGTGGTCAATGTTTTGTGTGAAGTAGCCTGTGTCTTTCTAATGTTCCTTTTTGGTTGAACTTCTTTCCACATAATGTACAAGTGTATGGCTTTACTCATGTGTGAATTTTAATGTGAGAAGCTAAATATTGTTTCAAGGTAAACTTCCTATCACAATATGTGCATTTGTGTGGTTTTACTCCTGTGTGGGTTCTAATGTGGTGAGTTAAAGCATTTTTCCGAGTAAATTTCATATCACAATATGTGCACTTGTGTGGCTTTTCTCCTGTGTGAGTTCTAATGTGAGAGGTTAAATTACATTTCTGGACAAACATCTTATCACAATATGTGCACTTGTGTGGCTTTTCTCCTGTGTGGGTTCTAATGTGGCGAGTTAAACCATTTTTCTGAGTAAACTTCATATCACAATATGTGCACTTGTATGACTTTTCTCCTGTGTGAGTTCTAATGTGTTCTGTTAAACTACATTTTAAGGCAAACATTTATCACAATATGTGCACTTGTGTGGCTTTTCTCCTGTGTGAGTTCTAATGTGGCGAGTTAGATCAGGTTTCAGGGTAAACTTCATATCACAATATGTGCACTTGTGTGGCTTTTCTCCTGTGTGAGTTCTAATGTGGCGATTCTGTTGAACTCACAGATTTTCCGGTAAACATTCATTATCACAAATATGTGCACTTGTGTGGCTTTTCTCCTGTTTGAGTTCTAATGTGTTCTGTTAAACTGCATTTTGAGGCAAACATCTTATCACAATATGTGCACTTGTGTGGCTTTTCTCCTGTGTGCGTTCTAATGTGGCGAGTTAGATCAGGTCTCTGTGTAAACTTCATATCACAATATGTGCACTTGTGTGGCTTTTCTCCTGTGTGCGTTCGAATGTGGTCTGTTAAACTACATTTTAGACAAACATCTTATCACAATATGTGCACTTGTGTGGCTTTTCTCTTGTGTGGTTGTAATGTGGCGAGTTAGATCATGTCTCCGGGTAAACTTCATATCACAATATGTGCACTTGTGTGGCTTTTCTCCTGTGTGGGTTTGACTGTGGTATATAAATTACTTTTATGGGTAAACACCTTATCACAGCATATGCACTTGAAAGGCTTTTCTATTGTGTGGGTTTGATTGTGGCGTGTCAAACTGTCTTTCCGGCTAAGTGTCTTATTACAATATGTGCAGATGTATTGTCTTTCTCTAGCATGGATTCGCATATGTCTTTTTAAATCTTTGTTGTATTTGTATGTCTCCTCACAATGTGAACACGGGTATGAACTTTCTCTTGTATGGACACACATGTGCTTTTCTAGATTGCTTTTCCTACCAAATAATTTTCCACAATATTCACACAGGTGAGACTTTTTCTTTGTAAAAACATCCATGCCTCCTTCTAAAGTAATCTGTGTACTCTGAATTTTGTCACATTCAGCATCTATTACCTCGCTCAAATTCTCAGGTATAGAGTTATTGTCCACCACATTATGATTGTCTGTAGTTATTTTGCACCCATGTCTTTCTTTGTTTTTCATCATTTTCCCTTTTTCAAAATTGTACTGGGTTGGTTTTCTATTGACTATTGTTTTACCATTGTTGTGTGAAGCTTGGTCACAATTCTTCTCGTTGTGTACATGTGTTGCGGCTGTTTGCATTGCTTTTTTGAGTCAATGTTTGCTCACAGTCAGTGTACTTGTATGCCTTGGTTCCTATATGACTTCGTCTGTGACTACGTAAATTAATTTGGAAAAGAAAGCTTCTCCACTTTCATTGCACTCAAGCTTGTTTTCTTTGAGTGAGTTTTCCTGTGTTTGTTAAAATCACTTTTCCTTCTGAAGTGTCCTCCACAGTATGTGGATGCATCTGATTCTTTACCTGTGTGAATTCGCCTGTGCTCTTCAAACATACGTTTACTAGTGAAAAATTGTCCACAGTTATTACACAAATATGTCTTTTGTGTTGTGTGCTTTGTGATTGGACTGTTGACAATTTGTGCAATTCCTTCTGCTTTATTTTCAGTTGTGTCCCAGTCATCTTTACAAATATGAATATCATCAGTTCTGTTGTGACTAGATATGTCTTCGTTGTTTTTATTTGTGTTTGTAGAAGCATTTCTATATTATTCTTTAGCTCTTCAACACCATGCCTGTCCATAACACCATTGGACAACAGGGATTTGTGAACATGTACAGTGAAATCACACGAGTCCTTGACTAGTTCGACTTCATCTGGGAAAGAAACACCTGCACCAAGGATCCCATATTCAGCAGCAACAGTTACACCTTCTTTTGTGTCATAAATATCTGCAGTGTTGTTACAGTTACAAGTACAGGCAGTGTCCACACTGATGCTATTGCCAAATGTATCATGCCAGTACTCGGTGATTTCCTGCTTGCATTCAATGTTCTGACAGCCTTCAATTGTCTGCTCTGGGAATCTACTTGGCTCAGGCAGGTCTTGGGCATGTTCATGTTCAGTCACTGAATCTGTGTTAACAGCTGCGTTGGTCTGTACTGAAGAGCCCCCTATCTTGATGCTGGCTTTGCTGGGTGCCCCTGGGACATGTTGGAGAACTGAAGTCATCTGCAACAACAACAACAACAACAACAACAACAGCTACAACAACAACAGTTGATGATAGTTGCTAAAATCAAGGTGGCAGGCTGTGTTTAGTTCTATACATGTTAGGATTTTTCTGTCGTGTGTTTGTCAGAGAGCTAGTCATATGTAAGGAGATGTCGTTTTCTTTCTACCTCCCTGTTAGAGATTTCTCACTAGATGTTAAAGCACTTTTGACAAGAAGATGAAAAATGCGTATCTTTTTGAGTTACTGTCTAGTGTGTTTGTCTCCCCTTGTCATAGACAGATAAGTCATCACATAAGCGGAAGAAAAAAACAATGAATCGTAGCAACATTTACTCGGAAAAGTGTATCTTTAACAGTGTTTTGTCAGCAAAGAAATATACACAGTAGGTAGTATAAAGGACCCCCACCCTGTGTGTATATAAGGATGCCAACATCTTCACCCATTACTTACTTACATTTATTATATCTCTGTATCAACAACTTCTTCCTTTTCATTTATAAAGGAAAATATTTAACCAACTTAGATATATTCTAAGTAAAATGGAAAATACCAGTTTTGACACAGGAACAATGAAATACAATGACATTACTTTTTTATATACTGGTTTTTTTTTTCTGGGGTACAACTGTTTCGTTCACCAAAGTGAAAGATTTTTGTGGGTGCAACCACCCCCCCCCCCAAACCACACACCAACACACACACACACACACACACACACACACACACACACACACACACACACACACACACACACACACACACACACACACACACACACACACACACACACACACACACACACACACACACCATTTAGGTAGCCACATTCTGACTTAAGGAGTGGTTTCTAAACATAACACATGTGTTCATGCTTTTTAGAAATGTTGTTATATGGTCATACTAGATACACAATGCACTACTCTTCTGAAATCTGGAAAATATTTTTAACATGTGTGCCAAATATTTGTGTGCCACCAGACACTTTGGCACATTGGTTAGTGCCTTGGGTTATGGACTGGAAGGTCAGGTTTTAAATCCCATAAAAATCAGGGATTTTTGTCACTCCTACAGTGTGTACCCAGAGTGAGATTTCTGTGGGCTCATTGGAAGACTGGAACCACAAAGTCAGCTTTATCTACTTTACAGGTGTCATTTAGATGGTGTTGCTATAATTACCTGACCAACACTGGGGGTGTCTGTATCTGTTAGGCCCAGGTGAGGTGGGGTATAATATGATAGAGCATAGTGTGCAATCCTTCACGTAGTCATAAAGCATGTGTACTTCCATAGCAGCATTGTTTCATCATCCTCATCATCATTGATTATCATGTCATAAAAGAAAATTGTCTCTGATTGGGTGTATCACAAAAGATGAGGCAGCAAAAAAAGCTATGTGTGCATGTGCACTTGGGCTGGTTTATAGTCTCTTCCGAGGGACTTCAAGATTCAGTTTAATTTTCTCATCAAACTGGGAAAGGGCAATGCTGAGAATTGAACATTATAACCTCATGGTCTACTTGTAAGGCAGGTAAGTATTTAACCATCCTGCCATCTTGCCTTCTTATGTAATGATTTAAATTCCTATTACAAATGATTCATAATGTTTGTAATTACCTTTAGACAGATTTTGCATTAACATTTTAGCAGACTCACCTTGTCCATATTTTCACAATGACATCCATCCATAAACTGACAGTGGACACACAACCTCACTCTCAAAGAATCCTGAAACTGTGCTCAGACATTTGTAGAGCCATGGGTGTGCTCAGTGTTCTAGGACGATGAACAGAATGCATGTGCTGCACGATTTTTTTATTGTAACTTTTGCAATGGTCAAGATGGGAGTAAAGGAACTTCAGAAAAAGTTAGAATAATTTGTTTCTTTTATTTTTAGCTCTTGGCAGCATTTTGCTGTTTTGTCATTATGTTGTGTGCCCATTGTATTACTTCTATCTGTCTTTCTAGTAGGCTTGTAACTTTTTGTTTGTCTGTTTGTTTGGTTTTTATTATTTCACTAAAATCTAGGGTTCACCAATGATGGTGAGAGTCAGTGTATGAATCATTTTAGTCCACCATGAAGGCAGCCCCATTCCAACTTTGGGCATGTCTGCTACGTAGGATGATGTTTCCATAACCTATTGAACACGAAATGAATGACAGAACCTTCAACATGCATAATTATTTCAATCTGTTGCCTGTGAAAATACACAAAGGGACTTAAGGCACTTGCAGATCTGCACTTAAAGTTGATATGGAGAGATAGTAAAAATCCACCCTTGATTAACCAGATGCCAGTGATATTCAAACCTTCATCTTTATGACCCAAGGCATTGAAGATGTCTGTGTGTTTGCCTCTTGTGTGTATCTAGCACTCACATAGTGCATGCACACATATTCACACCACACACCACACACACACACACACCAACACACACACACACACAACACATATATCATTATATACTTAAGTATAGAGAGAAAAGAAATAGAGAGATGAGAAGAAGAGTGAGAGAGAGAAAGAAAAGCAAAACAAAAAAAAAAGAGAAAAACAGACACGACCGAGAAAGACGAGAAGAGGAGAGAAATAGATATATATATAGATAGATATATATAATATATATATATATATATTCTATGCTGGGTTATAGGGGTATTTTGAGGAATTTTTTCTCTTGATTAAAAAAGAAATTTCTTTTAGATATTTTTTCTTGATTTTCGTCAACTGTTTTTTGTTATAGGATTGTTTTCTTCTATTAAGATTTTTTTTTTTTTACTTCTCTTCAGTCTTTCTTTTCTTCATGTTTTTCTTTCTTCTATTCACTTTTTCTCTCTTATAATTTTTTTTTTCTCTTGAGGTATTTTTTTCACTTCTGTTAGTTTTTTTTCTTCTTTTTTATTTATTCCTTCTCTTAATATTTTTTCTCTTTGGTTTTTCCTTCTCTTAGATTATTTTACTTTTTTTTTTCTTTTTTTTTTTTGGGGGGGGGGTGCCTTCTTATGTATTTTTATCTTAGTTTTCTCTTAGGATTTTTCTTCTCTTAGGTTTGTGTACTCTTATGCTTTTTTCTCGTAGGTTTTCTTCATTGGGGTTTCTGTTGGGTTTTTTTCACTCTCTTAGGTACTAGGTACTTTTCCAGTAGTTTTTTTCTATAAAGTTTTTTTTTCTTTTCTCTTTGGTTTTTCGTCTCTTAGGGATTTTTTTTCTCCTAGGTGTTTTGTTGTTGTTCTGTGTCTTGTTATTTTTAATGGTGGTTTTTTGTTGTTGTTTTGATTGTTGAAAGACATAGAAGAGGAGGAGGAGGAGGTAAAGGAGGAGGGGAGGATGGCAGAGCATTCTCCACAAAAACTGCGCTGTGTCTTTATCTCACTATTGTTCTGTTCCAAATAGTTCACCTGTACTTTAATTTGTCTTCTTTGGCTTCTAAGCCTTCATGATGGTTTGTTATTTTTTGTTTTAAATCATTGTTTGTCTATCTTTTTTTGTAAGGGTAGGGTGGGGTGGGTGGTAATCTTGGGTTTTTTTTTTTCGTTTGGTGTTTGTTTGTTTTTTCCTTTTTGTGTTCTCTTTGTTTGTATTAGTACAATTGATAGTGTCTTTGTGTGTCTTCTTTGTTTATTTTTTTCTTTTTCTTGTTATTTGGTTTTCTTACTTTTGTGTGTTGTTGTTGTTGTGTTGTTGTTGTTGTTGTTGGTGTGTGGTGTGGTGGTGGTGGGGTGGTGGTGGTGTGGTGGTGGTGGTGGTGTAGTTTTGAGGAGGGTTTTTTTAAAAAACTTTTCTTGTTTTTTTTCTGTTTCATAAGGGTTTGGTTATTGTTTGTTTGATTTTCGTTGTTGATTTTATTTTGTTTTTGTTCTGTTTTTTTGTGTTTTTTTTTCTTTTTTTGGGGGAGGGGTGGGGGGGGTGTTCTACCTGTGTTTTGTTGCTTCTGTTCTCAAATGACTTTTTTCATTTTGGATGTTTTTGTTATTATCGTAATTTTTGTCGTTGTTGTTTGAGATGCATTTAGCTTTCATCTTTTCACACACACACACACATCTACACACACACACACACACACACACACACACACACACA